>PVKM010017849.1:0-25534 GCA_004027735.1 Carollia perspicillata
TGGAAGCAGCCTTGGCATCAGAGCCCGGGACTGCCACGTCTTTCCCTCTGAGGGCCCAGCCTGAGCTCGGCGTCATCCCCTCTGTACTTAGCTGCTCAGCTCATTCTGCCCAGACCGATGAAAGCTGTTTATGGGCTTCTGCCCTGCTTTATGTATTTATTCCTATCTTCCTAACCAGGCTAAGTCCGCACATTTATTCAGCACCACTTTAGTCATTTCCAGATATATAGCTATTGTAATCGTATCACAACTCAACCACTTACCAGCTCTGAGACACTGGGCAAATTACGTAATCTATATGAGCTTTTGTTAGTCAACATTCTTCAAAGGAATAGAACCAGTAGGACATATCTAAGCTATCTGTCTATGAATTATATACCTATTAACTAGAATTGGCTCACACGTCCCAAGATTTGCAGTTGGCACACTGAAGACCCAGGAAGAACTGATTTTTAGTTTGAGTCTAAAAGCAGAAAAAAATTAAGGTCCCAGCTCGAAGGCAGTCAGGCAGGAGGAGGATCCGTCTTTTTGTTCTATTCAGGTCTTCAACTGATGAGACGAGGCCCACCCACATGAGGGAGGGCAATCTGCTTTACTCGCTCTACTGACTCAGATATTAATCTCCTCCAAAAACACCCTCACAGACACACTCAGAATAAGATTTAATGAACTATCTGGACATCCTACGGCCTTGTGAAATTGACACAAAAGATGAACTCTCACCAGTTTCAATCTCCTCATTTGTGAAATTGGGGTAAAATCCACACTTATAAGGTTAATGAAAAGACCCCTCTTTGACCTCACAGGTTAATGAAAATAAAATTTAATGAAAATAGAGTACCCTTGTGGTACCTCAAGGAATACTGTTGTTATTGTTGAAAGTGCTTATAGGGAGAGGCTGAGTTCCAGACAGAGGGAGACAAGAGTGCTGCGGGGCAGAGAGACAGGAGGGGCTGGCTTCTGGGTCGTGCAACCAATGTCCCAGTCACACAGGGCCCCACATTCAGAAAGGTCCCGTGCTTGCTGTTGCTATCTCTAAGTGCTTGCTAATTTTTGAACAAGGTGCCCTGCATTTTCATTTTGCACTTGACCTCACCAATTATAAAGCTTGTTCTGGAGTAAGAAATGGGGAATTTTTAACAAGTGCTCAAAGAGATGTTAGGGAGCTCTCTCGGCTTATGCCACATCCTAGGTTCCCCTCCCTCTGCTGCTGAATTCTGCAGACGTGAAAACTGCCACAAGACATTCATTTTTAATGACTTGTTATGGGCTTCTTAGCAATATATCTTTGGGCATTAAGGTGTGGAGTCAGGGACTTAAAGTGATTGATGCCTTTGCTTCACACAAGGGGTCTCCCGCACCTACCTAGCATCAGATATCCACTTGGGAAATTTATGGGTGCTCTTGGCAGCCTAAGCAGCCATCAAATATTCATCAAAAATATGTAATAACTAATATATACTTAAAGAATTGAGGGAAATTAATATTCAAGGGAAGCATTCAGGGACCCATAAAAATAACAAATGCTAGAGAGAGTAGTCAAGGTTGGCAGGTTTAGAACTCACCCTGCTCTTACACTTGCTTTGAGATGCTGGGTTGGCTGGCTGATCCTCCCGTGCCCAGATGGCCAGAAGCAAGGGGGCTTCGTGTGGATTCCATGGGATCTGGACTCCTGTTAACGAAAGGAGTGAACTCGCACTTCAGTGCTGCATTTCTGCACCCCCACCTCCCTTTTGTCTGTACAGCGTTCTCATCGCCCCAAATATCCCCAATTGGCAGCCAATTCTTTTTTTTTTTAAATTGCAGTTTACATTCAGTGTTATTCTGTATTAGTTTCAGGTGTGCAGCAGAGTGGCTAGAAAATCATGTACAGAGTGGACCCCTGCTGCTTCAAGTCCCCACCTGGCCTCATACATCGTTGTCATGATGTCACTGACTATGTTCCCTGTGCGGGAATCTACACCTCTGTGACTGTTCTGTAACCACCAATTTGTGCTTCTTAATCCCACCACCTTTCTCAGCCAACCTCCAGCCCCCAGCCCCGCCAGCAACTGTCAATCTGTTCTTTGCCTCTATGAGTCTGTTCCTATTTTGTTTTGTTCCTTTTTTTGTTCATTAGATTCCACATATAAGTGAAATCATATGGTGTTTGTCTTTCTCTGTCTGGCTTATTTCACTTAACATAATATGCGTCGTTATACAGGGTAAGATTTCATTCTTTTTTTATAGATAAGTAGTATTCCATGGTGTAAATGGACCAGTTTTTTAATCTACTTGTCTGTTGATGGGAACTTGGGTTGCTTGGCTGTTGTAACTAACATGCCGCCAGTTCTTTACAGGAGGGGCTCTCTTCTGGCAGCCCCTTGAGGTCAGACTGTGTCTTATCTCTATATCTTCAACACCTAGGACAGTGGCCCCACAAAGCAATAGGTCGAATCATAGGACATTCCCACTTTTGTAGATCAAAAATGCACAAATAGCCATTTTACATGACCCAACTTAAAAAACGCTAAAACTGGACCCCACCTTTTCAGTAGAAATGTTTCATTAGGCCTGAATTGCCTCCTCAGAGCAGGCTGGGAAAAGTCCCACAATCCCCAGTTCCAGTGACCGGAACTTCTGATCACCCCATAGGCAGCAGACACATGCCCAGCAGTTCACTGGAGAAGACTCATTTTGCCTATCTTTAGCCAAAATAAAGCCACACAGAATGGACCTGCCTGGGGATTGGCAAGGTCCATTCCATTGTCCCCACTTGCTGATTTTTGGTTGAGTACTTCTGTTGTCCTTTCTTCCCTCTCCTGTTTCTGGTCTTCAGCTCATTCTTACGACCACCTTCGCCATCTCTGCTTCTGGGGCAGCACTGGGCACGCAGAGGAGATAAGTGATTTATCTTTATTCTGCTGCGTGTGCTCTCTTGATGTTATCCATGGGAAGACAGGGAGGCATGCCCTCACCGGGGACGCTCCCCATCCCTTGCAGAGGAGCAGATAGCGGCAGACCGAGTCTGCTTGGAAAGGAATGGTTTGTTCGGGTGTTGGACCACCACAGCAGTTGCTGGGCTCTTCTGTTATTGTGAAAAATCAGGAGCAGAGCCTGTCACTTGTCATCTGTTCTTCGACTGGAACCAACTTTTCTTCCATGGGCCATTTGGTGTGGCTGTGAATGATGGCTCTGGCTAAATGACACCATCCTGATGGTGGGGTAAACAGAAGTGATGCTGGAACAGGCACCTTGGATCCAGCCCGTGTTTTCGGAGAGCTGCTAAAAGGGCCTGCAATTGAGAGGAATGCGCAGTGCGCGTGGGTTGAGGTCCTGCACGCGCCCCTCTATTCTCCCTGAGCTACCGGGGCACCGGCCAGGCTGTCAGTTGGGGAATGAACCTGTATACACTCACCCGTACCAGAGTTTACACATGCGTGAACTTTCAGTATCACTTAACTCAATTCTCTCATTTTCATAGCCTCTCCGAGGCTGAGAGAGGCCAAGTGGTTGGTCCTGGGTCACACGGCCAATACTGGCAGGGCCAGCGCGCCTCGTGATCTGTTGCCCGTGTATCCCCACATGATTTCCTGTGTTCTCGCGTACCATGGCTTTCATAACAACTGTTTGGTTTCTGAGTATCAGGAATCTTTCTGTGCTAAATGTATGTGTTAGTTCTAAAGCCTAATTTAGAAATATTGAAATGGAGAGAGAATACATTGAGAGGAAGTTTGGAGGAAGTTTGGATAGAAAAGTAAATTCTGAATTTCAGAAAGGCCGGGCTCCAATTCTAGCTCTGTCTCTCACTTCTGCTCTAAAGCGAGCCACTGTCCATGTCTCAGAGTTATCATCTTGGGGCTAAAAGTAGTATCTGTTCCAAGGGTTGATGAGTCATTGAAGTAATACACGTAAAACACTTGCCACAGTTCCTGGCACATAGTCAGTAAACAGTAAATATGGACAATTACTATTATTTGCACATGTGTTTGTGTACAGATATTGTGTCTGTGTATGAGGGAGCTGGGGAAGGTAATTCAGAGGTGGTAGCAATGCAGTTTTGGGGACGGTTGCCTGGTTCTCGGTTTTAATTTACCTGTGAAGATATTTTCTGAGGCAATACTAAAACCTATCTATTAATAAGATAATGCTAACTTTCATATCCTTGTGCCCTTTTTCAAAAGCATCCTCTTTTAGAGCCCAGTAATAATTCAAGAAGTTAATTTGTGCAAAGTGCCACAAAGTGCACTTTGTGCAAATGTATTTGCTTTGCACATATCTGGCATATAGTAATTGCTCAATAAACAGCACCAGCTCTTACTATTATACAGAGTCTATTGTGGAGTTGTATGAGATAGAAAAAAAAACAAAATATAGTAAGTTTTACAAACAGCTCTTGGTTCGTCTACATGGCCTATTAATTTCCAAACCTCTTTGCAACCCACTTGGGGGAAGTAGGAGGTATTCTTTCCATTGTACAGATGGAATAACTGAGAGACTGAAAAGTGACATCACCCACTGACGGTGACCCAAGGAGTCAGGGCCAGAACCAGGCCTGGAATACAGACTTCCTGGCTCCTGACCCAGGTTCCCTCCTGCCATGCAGCCTTCACTGGGAGGCTGGAGGGACCAGGGAAGTGTCTGCTTCAGGGCTCTCTCAGTTGCCCTTGGAAGTTTATCATCTATCAACTGGATGTTGACCCAAAACACGCTAATTCCTGAGGAGACCTTACAGGATGTCCTGTTGAGACTTTATCTTCTTTTTTTGTCAGTGCTTTGCTGGCAGATTAAAATTCAGTGGACCCCGTTTGTAGGAAGTCTGATAAAATATTCTCATCTCAATTGCAAACAATTTCTCCATCTGCCCCTTGGCTCAGAGGCTCCGACTCAAACACCCTTGCAGGAGGGGAGAGTGGCAGCAGGCAGAGGAAGGTGCAGGGAACGGCAGGCGTTTGTGTGTGGACTCAATGTCTATCTACCTGATCTCTTGTCTGATGGTGCTGATTAGTCGGCTCCATGACAGAGTTAGCGTTTCATCACCAGTTTGGCTGAATCTGCCAAAAATTACTTTTGCTTATTATTTGCTATCTTGTAGCTGCAGCTCTACAGATGCAGTGCATAGATCGGCGAGAAAAACAACAGATTTGGGGTTGGGCTATGGATCATAGATGGGCTAGGGGACGAAAAGATTGCAGGAGATAGGAAGCAAGGTCAGGAATACTGGTTTGGGAAAGACGGCACTGTTTGCAAAAGACGTGTGTAGCACCCACCGGAGCAAAGCAACGCTTTGGGGGTAAATAGAAAATTCAAAAGACACGATCTTAGATTTGAACTGGTAAGAGAAACATTCCTTCATTTGGTAATTCCTGTTAAGTGCCTACTATGTGTTAGGCATTTGGCCGGATCCTGGAGATATACTGGTGAGCAGGAAAAACATGCAGACCTCACTCTTGGAACTTACTTCTTAGTGGGAGAGAGAAACACGGGAAATGTGACCACAGTTTGGAATAAATCCTAAGAAAGAAATGAAGAGGGTATTGTGATAGAGAGTATCAGGGTGGGTGGCTATTTCAGATGCCCTAAAGAAGAGCCATTTAGGCAAGGGAAATTTCAAATGTAAAGACCTGAGAAGAGACATCTTGGCACTTTCTAGAAACTACCTGAACGGTGACATAATTGGATGGTAGTGGGAGAAAGATGACAGAGTCGAAACAGGAATCTAGGAGAGACATGGCAGTGATTAGACTAGGATGCAGCAGTAGGGTGGAGACAAGAGGATAAATTCAAGATCTTTGGGGTGGAGCCTGGAAGGTCGGGAGGTGGATGAATGGGCTTGGCTGAGGGACTGGATATGAGAGTCAAAAAACACCCAGGTTTCTGGACTAAGAACTTGGTACATGGTGGTGCCACCCACCATGACAGAAAGCCCAAAAAGGGGTTATCTTTGCAAGGAGTAGAATAAAGAATTGCATCTGGAGGCCGCATATTGTGAAGGGAATGTCCGAGTAGACACGCTGAGTATATTTGGTAGTTATGCTGGTCTGGAGGTCAAGAGAGGTCTGGGTGGAAGACATGTAAACTATTACTATGGAAAGAGGTAAAGAGACAAGTAAAGAAAGTGCTATGTGTGTTTAGAGAATAAAGAGATGAATTCAGATTAGGGATATATAGCTGAGTTTAAGGACATGTCAAGTTCAGCAAAGACCACAAACCAAGGAACAGAGAGTGGATAGAGAGAGAACTAGAGAAATGCCTTTTTTATATGATGAAAAGAAAAGGTTGGTTATTAGTAACATCAAAAGAACTATACTTCTAAATCCTTCCCTAGAGAAGTGAAATGAGAAAAGAGACCAAGTAAGGCCTGTTCCATCGGTAAGGAAATGAATATTCAAGCCACAGACTGAAAAGGAAAATACTTGCAAGATATATGTGTGGCAAAGATTTCATATCTATGATGTAAAAAGAGCTCCTACTAACCAGCAATAAGAAGACAACCAAGAACAATTAGGCAAAAATCTTTTCATCTGCTTCTTGCTGTTTGTAGATGAAAAGCCATTAGTCACCAAGGAAATGCAAATTAAAACCATAGTGAGTTACTATTTCACACACATGAAAATGGCCAAGTCCAAAAAGACTTCAGAACCACATGTGAGCAACCAGGACTTCGATGCATTTGTTGGTGGGAGTGTAAAACAACCCAACCACTTAGGAGAACTACTTGGTATCTATGTATATGGTCCAGTTGAGTGCGTATCTATGATTTGGCCCAGGACGTGTATCTATGTATCTATGTTGAACATGTATCTATGATATGGCCCAGAAATACTAAATTCAAGGTATGCATTCAAGAAAAATGAAAACATGTACACAAAAATTACATACAAAAATGATGATAGCAATCTTAGTCATTCACAATAGCCAAATATTGGAAAGAACCCAAATTTCCCCTGACAGGAGATTGGATGAACAGTAATCTATTCCTGTAGTGGAGTACTCTTCAGCAATACAAAGGAACAAATAATATCTCAAAAATATGATTTGAGTGAAAGAAACCAAACATTTAAAAAGCACGTGCTCTCTGATTCCATTTACATGAAGTTCTATAACAGACAAAATTAACCTGTAAGAATAGAGGGTGATTGCTGGCAAGACACATAGGGGAATTTCTGGGGTGATGGAAATGGTCTATATCTCGTGTAAGTGGTGGTTACCTGGGTGTGTACAATTACTAAAACTCATCAGACTGAATGTTCAAAATCGTAAGGTCTTGCCTTTTATTGTTATGTAATGTCTGCTTCAGTTTAAAAATATCTGGGTAGTCTAGCTCCAGGACCTACATTCTTAAAGTTCTTCTGAATATTAGGGGCAAAAATAGGAGTGACTACATGGTAAAAACATTATTGAATTAAAATAAATGAATCTAACTCAGCAGATTCTAACAGTCTAGCTTTCTGAGTTCTGCACAAGGCCTCAGCTCACAGCTTCTCCGGTTGATCTGTGTTCATGTGGACATGTCGATATGTTGCTAATTAGAGACCCAAAATTGTGTTTGTGGGTACACTTAATACGACCTGCATCGATGTAGCCAGCCCTGACTGTATAGTAGGACCTGGGTGGGCTGTGTTTCCTGAAGTAGCCTGTTGGCTTCCAACGGACAAGTGTTTTGGCTTCTGTTTCTCTGGTTTCCTCCGTGATATGGCTTTGCTCTGTCGTGGAGTGGGTGCAATCTTCATTTGGTGAATGAATGGCTGAAGAAATGAATGATGAATATCAAACGTGTGACACTCCAGATGAATATAAAAACTCTCTTATTTCTTATTTTAAAATAAATATTGCCATATAGGAGACATCTTCTAAAAAAATTAACAAAAAAATCCAAAGCCTTACCAGTTTCTCTTCACTCTCTATAAATACAAGAGTGGAACAGGGAAGAAGCCATAGAAAATTAAATGGTTTCATTTTCTGTCCCTTAGATTTCTGATTTTAAAGGCCAGACTGATAACAACTGGTGTAGTGGTTGGACTTTGGATTATTAAAAAATATTTTGCAAGAAGTAAGCTTGGTTTATATGAATCAACAATGAGATAACCTACTTTGATAAGAATGACAGCAACAGTTGACATTTCTGAGGGAAAACATTAACCAAAACAAGAACCAAAAAAATCCCTTCCAATCTCAAAGGCAACAGAATATAAAGGAGATTAAATTTAGCTGCAGTTGCCAACAGAGAGAGCTTTTGGGAGACATGTTTCATGAGGACTTTTTAGCAAAGTTTACTGACTGCAAGTATTTTTTTTTGCACGGCAAATACAGTGGCAGAATAAGGCACTTAATGATTTTAAATCTAAAATACATTTATAGAAATAAAACAGAATTAACCTGGGTCAGATGCTTTTTTCTTTTACTGCTTCTATTAACACTATGAATTACCTTTGTGATGAAAGAAAATAACTTTAAATAAATCACTGTGTTGGAAAATAGAATGTAATTGATCATTTGTGAGTCAGCAACCTTAAAAAGAAAATCTATTATAATTGTTTACATTTGGCTTTAGATGGCAGATGAAAACTGGTTAGGTATTTGGAAATTTATATAAAATTAAATTTTATGTTTTGATTCTAAGATTTAAAAGCCTAGGAAATATGTATTTATTGAATAGTTTTATAAAATGTAATAATTAGTTTATTGTACACTTAATGATGAAAATAGAGGATGCATTTTATTTGTCTCTGTCTTTCCTAGAATTGATGATTTCTTGCAAGAATACCTAGTCTATTGCAAAATAGGAAACAAATACTGTTGTATGAGAATATAAATAGGACACAGGGTGGAAATAGGGTAAGAAAAAACGTTTCCAAAAAGGGAGAATTTGCAGACACACAGACTTGAACGTTCTATACTATTCAATTGACATTGAACCGCAACTTTGGTTTTGACTTTTCCTGATGGCCAGATCGAAAAGGGGAACACAATTTATTGAAGTGATTTATAACAAACTTTCCATTAATGATATTGACCTTAAGCCAGGAGTCTCCTAATCAGGAAAAATACCACAACTCTATGGCTGAAAGAGGTGTGTGTATGTGTATGTGCGTGTTATTTTCAGGAAACTGAACAACACAATGGACGCTATTCTCAACAATATATACCTTTAATAAGTGTAATTTCTGTTCTGAAATCTCTCCTCCAGTGTCAGCTGGAAGGAGGTATTTCTGTCTATGAGGAGGCCGAGACCAGTGAGACCGGATGGAGCTGTGAACCACCTGCAAAGGCCTCCAGAACATGCTGTCGTGGGAGGTGAGCTATAAAGAACCTGGGGTCTTTTCTCTGACGTGAGTCTTCTGGGAGGACACTGGATGGTCAGCCGTAAGTTCCAGCTCAGAGAAGGAGAGGGTCGGCAGACTTTAGGTGAGGGCGTGGCACGTGGGGAAGGGTGGGAGATGGCTGACGGCCGCAGGGATGGGGACGCCCCCTGGTCCCTGAGAGTCAGTCTCCATAGACGAAATGCTGCTCTTGGGCTTGGCACTCTAAAGACTTGACATTGCCTTTTACTGATTGGGAATCATGCACGAAATCTCTTCCCGTAACTGCTTGTTGTCCATTTCCTCACCGCTACAACGATAGTGGGGAGGGGGAGCTTGTTCCGCTCTCCTGGCGTTTCTCTCCAAGTAGAAAGTGTGGATTCTGGGCCTTCTCCATCCGTTGCTCCAGGAGAAGGACTTATCCGATTAGTCCATTTAGGAAAAATAAACTGAACACATTTGACCTCCCCTTCCCCCTTCCCTTCTGAAGGGCTATCCACCTGCTGTGAGAAGCAAGAGCTCTGTCCCCACCGCACACTGGCCAGACCATCTTCGTTAACACGTGTGTGCCCAGGAGAGCAACTCTGACTAATCCCGGGCCTCTCGCGTCAGTGTCCTTCCAGGGGGTATTTGTTGGTGATAGAGATTGCATCTTGGCTTCCGTCTTCCATGCCTTTGTCTTATTTATCCATTTGTTCAGGTCTCCAGTGAAGAGGGGTGCTATTTATTGGCCCTCTCCAGAGACCCCAACAGGGTCGACTATTGTTTCATCATACCCATGAAAAGCATCTTGCCATTAGTGGGTACAGAAGGCACAGTAGGGGGATGGCAGTTACGCTGTTGGTTATTACTTTGTTGGCCATTCCCCTCCAGGCCCCCTCAGGCCAGAGGCATAATTGAATAATACCCATCACAACACCCGTAGTAAGACAACCATGAGACAATCAGTGGAGTGTCAGGAATTTTCCCACCAAGTTCAAGAGGCCTGCAGACACCTGCAACTGTTCTTCTTGAACAGCTATTTTTGGGGGCTACCTATCATGCCTGGCTCCACGGAGGGACCCCATTCTCTAGACTGCAGATGCGATCGCTTATCTCAAGATGCTTTCCAACACTGTCACCAAGCCAAAACCTGTTGGTGAAAAAGCCTTGTTGGTCTCCAGGTGAAAAATATGGGGTTCCTAGAAGCAGGTGCCGGATTACTAAGCACTAGGAATGACCAAGAGTTAAAGGTCCTGCTGGACTCGGGCGCAGGGCACCGAGGGTGGTGTGGCTGGCTCCCTGGGCACTCTGGCTGTTGACGAGTGGGGCTGACACAGACCTCGTTTCTGGAAACGTGGTTTCCCAGCACGGCTTCATGTGCCTTCTCCATCTGCTCCAGAAGCATTTTTCTGGGCACTTTGACAGGAGGCCTCCAAATTAAAAAAAAAAAAAGTGCATTTTTTATCATCTCCAAATACCTACAGCTCAGGGATATGAATGGAAAACACTTATACTGTGACCTTTCCGGCCTACTGCAGGAGGAGGAGAGAAAGAGAAAAAACAAAACTATTAAAACAAACACTAAAGGCACCATCTTGTTTCTTTTCTGTCCTTGTTTGCTCTTTATTTAAAAGGGAAGAAAAAAAGAGAGATCTGGTATTTAAACCAACCTGCTGACAGACAGTTTGCTTTTATTTGATTTGCACTTCATTTGCATGAATAAAAAGTAGAGGGAGAGTGTTGTGACTTAACAGTAATATAAAAAAGCTATTATAGGGCCTTGATCATTAGCTTCTTTATCATAGGGCGATTGCATCTTGCTTTTAATCACCAAATGCTATTGAAAACATTCCCTAAAGCTATGGAGATTGACAGAATATACAGGTTCCTTCACTGTGGGGCATGCCGAGTCGACTGCCAACTGTAAAATTCACCAGGTCCCAAAATGGAAAAAAGGTGACTGGTAGAAAAATTAGACTGTCTACTCAGTCAAGGGCAAAGGGGGAAGGGCAGTGTCATCCATCAGAGCCAGAGACCTCAGGTAGGAGGGGGGAGGGCACTGCTCTCCTTGTCCCAAAGAGGCTCCCCGCCCTTGCTCCTTCACCATGGGTGGGACACAGGAGACTTGGGGACGCACCTGACAATGTTGGTGGTTCCTCCCCAGAGGGTAGGGGCCCTTGCCTGGCAAGTCCACTCTCCTCAGTGGACCGAAGGTGGTGAGCCCTGACTCAGGGGCAATGAAGGTATTGAACCAGGAGATATTCACAACTGGGAGGTGGTCTCTGTGCAAGTGTTTGGATCTATCCTAAGGCCAATGTGAAGGGAATTTGTGAAGCTTATAGGTTTTCAGTGGTTCCACATTTTCATTCTAAATCTTATTTTTCCTTCTTAGCAGAACTATCTCAGTTTTGTATTTCATGGGTATGAAAACTGATACTAACGTGAAGTGTTATCCCTCCTAAGATTATTTATATTTTAACGGGGAATGAAATTGTCACTTTTTTTTTTTAGAGCAAGCCCTCAAGAAGCTTCAGGACAGTGGGTGGAGAAAGGCTTGAGGCAGAGAAGAGAGGTCTACTCAGGAACTTTTAAGTCCCACCACACCCAGATCATATCCTAGCTTTCTAGGTACCAGGAATATATGCTGAGGATGAAAAAAATGGCTGTATTTCAAGCTGAATTAGTAATATTCACTAGGCTATGAGTTCAGCTGCACGTAACAAACTCAAAATGACAGTGACGTAAACAAAACGCAAATGTCTTCCTCATGGAGCAGTCTGGAAGGAGGTCCTCCACTGCCTGTTTGGAGACTTTGCTCATTGAGATCTTTCACGGGCCTGTCCCTGCCTTATCCAGGGGTCTCACCACCATACTCACAGTGAAAACAGTAAGAGACGGGAGGTATAGGGAAGGGAGCACATCCTTCCCTTTAACGACATGGCTCAAAGTTGCGTACATGGCTTCCACTCATACCCTGCTGGCCAAGCCTTTCTCATAAGATCATACTAGCTGCAAGGGAGGCTGGAAAATATACCATCTTTATTTGTGCAACCATGTGCCATGGGTTTGCATCTGTGAGAGAGAAGGAGAGATGGTTCCTGGAGGCAAACTAAGCACCATGATGGGTAGGTTTGGGGTGAGGCTGTTGGAAAGCAGACATTGTTTGCTTGGAAAGACAGAAAGGGGCGTTTGGGTGGGGCTGGGAGATGAACCAGGCGGTGAGAACTCTGGATGCTTCTTTTCCTGAGACTTCACTTCTAATAGTTTGGTATTATGCTTTTAGGATTGCTTCCAATCTAAGGTATTCAGCTCCAGGTGCCCTTGGACTTCTAAGACTTGCTTTCAAACTTGGGTTAAGAAAATAGAGTCACAGTCTTTGGTCAAATGATTCAATTTAATAACCATTGAATGAGCGAATGCTACAGACATGTTAGGTGTGGTAATACAATGCTGAGTAAGTTGTAGGGTCTGCCCTGGAAGTTTATGCAGATAACAAGCAGGCGAAGGAGCAGAGAAGAAAAAATAAAGAGCAATAAGGAAGTCTATGCAGAGGCCTGAAAGAGCACAGTGTATTGGACAAATGAGGATAGTTCAGTATTGCCAGACTGTGAAGTCCTCAGTCAAGAAGGCCTAGGATGTGGATGAGAGGGGCGGGCAGGGGCTTCGGTAGGGGCCTGGCAGGTGCATTGGACAGTTGTTTTTAAGCTGCTCAGCACTCAAACCCTTTTCCAGTGTGTGGACCCTACATTAATGCATGATTTTTTTTAAAAAATTGTATTTATTTATTTTTAGACAGAGGGGAAGCGAGGGAGAAAGAAACATCAATGTGTGGTAGCCTCTTGTGCACCCTCTACTGGGTACCTGGCCTGCAACCCAGGCATGTGCCCTGGCTGGGAATCAAACTGGTGACCTTTAGTTCACAGGTCAGTGCTCAATCCACTGAGCCGCACCAGACAGGGCTACTGCATGAATTTTGGTGGGAGGCTGGGCTCATCTGCTTTGGAAAGGTTGAACTTTTAAAAGCCAGCTTTCCACTGCCTGGTATGGCAGCTAGGTGAGGGCATGTACCTTAGACACTCACCAGTCAGATCCCCCTCCCAGGCACGGATTCGAGAACTAAGAGGAAGGCACAATAGGGTACTCAGGCCAGTGGCTGTAGAGACATTGTGAGCAGTGTCCACTGTCACATGTGGCCGAGCAGTTCTGTAAAGCACGAGCGATGTCATTTTTACCAGGTGGTTCTGCAGGGGTGGCTTTGCCCGGAGTCCTGGCTGCCCCGGTTCCCTTGGCTCTTGCCCCCTTTCTTACCTGATTCTTTGGCCTTCCTGGTGGTCCTGTGAATTGCCTGTCAATGAATGCCTTCTCTGGGTAGCTGTTCACAGATCCTCATCAGCCAGAGGTGGTTTCTCTTGCTCGCAACTAGGAATCCTGGGTGTTATATGAGGGCAATGAAGTGTCTCTGCAGAAGGACGCCAGACCATCTACCACTGACTGTGCACAAAGGGGACTGACATAATGGCACCAGCCATTTATTGAGCACATTCTACGTCAGGCACTTTACCTAGATTATCTCTTAATCCTCAGAACAACCCCTGAGCAGACACTGCTGTTATCACCCTCACTTTGTACATGGAAAATCGAGCTTTGAACCCAGGGATTCTGTCTTCGATCTTCACAACTGTGAACAAAAAGCCCAGTCCAAATTCACACCCCGCATTCCTTCCTTCAAGGCCCGTCTCAGTTGCCACGCCCCCTCCACAAGATGAAGCCCTTCATCAAGTTGGCCTTGGGTGCCAGATGACTTTCCCCTTATTTCTTATTTCACCCTCAGACTGTGTCTGCTCTGTAATCCGCACAGTCAGGCACCTGCTTCGAGTCACCATAGAATTGTTTCACGGCATTCTGATGCCTTCCTCTTCTCACTACATCGTAGGCCCCTCAGGGGTTCCAGTGCCCGTGTGCCGTTCACTGGGAGGCGATGCTTTGAGGATGTAAACATGACCTTGCGGCATTGCTGTGGGAAGGGTGGTTTTCAAAAGGCTGAATTGTAACAACTGGTTCACAAAGGAACTGGCCAATCAGAATGGTCAACGGCTGTAAACATCTGGAATATCTGTACTGTGCAAATGACTGCCTATTAGCTCTGGTTGTAAAAAGAAAAAGGAAAGAAAAGACATCATGGATGAACTTCTCTGTGAGATCATAGCATGACAGACATTCCAGAAGTTGTCTCTTTTAGCTGCCACATAGCCTAGCGTGTTCTCATGTATTTGGTAGGTGCTTAGTCAATCTCTGAGCTAATGGGTGAACGAGTGGCATGATCAGCATCATGCATTCCCCCAGCGGCGCACAGGTAGGCGTCAAAACTCATAATTCCCAGTTTTGGTTGAATGATGATACCCTGGGTATTCTCTGTGATTGTTTGGTGGTAAGGGGGTCATGAACTTAATTCTCCTACCATATTTAGCTTTGATTCACGAATCTGAGCACAAAGTGATGCATCATACAACACCTTCTGAGAGATGGAGACTGGGGACTTGAAATCAAACGAAGGAAGCTGATAACTCCACTCTCCACTTTCCTGGGTCACCTGGCTCAGGGGGCGGTGATCGGTGTCCTGCTATGCACAAGCCCAGGAGTGATCTGGCTACCTAAGGGCTCTGCATGGCAATCGTCCAAGGTAAGCAGCAGCTCCCCGAATCATCCAGTGGATCGGCCTCGGTTGCCCCAGAGCCCACCTACCTACTTGGCACTCAGACCCTGTTGCGGAACGTTCTCTTTGCCCTTCTGTTCCGTCTTCCATTGCGATCACACGACAGCTGCATGAACACATGGAGGATGCTTGGCAGCTGCTAGACACAGATGCTGGGCTCTGTAATGTACTTTCCCCCCGCTCTGCTGCTGCTTCTGAGTATTTCTCTGGCTGCCTGGATGTCTTCGTTCCTGCTTGTGGGAGGGGTGCGCTCCGAGGTGCTAGTGGGGTGTGAAGCCTTGGGGGATTGGTACTGCTGAGCAGGCACTGTGGCTAGGTCCTTAAGACAGTCTTTGCCTTTTTTACACTCAAGTGTCAGTTTTTAACTGTTTCGCACGCACATGCATGGGTAAGAATGATGTCAAACTGCTCTGGAGGAAAATAACGTTGGGGTATCTTTTTCTCTCCAGCCTTGAAGCCCCTGCCTTCATCCAGGTCCTCATTGTGTCCTCATTGCTTCCTGACAGTAGTCCTTTTTTTTGTTTAGCTGGTCTCCGTGCCTCTGCCTTGCCCCTTTTCTTCCACCTTCCATGGTACTACCGGAGTGATTTTCCTATAACCAAATCTGACCACATCTCTCCTATTTTTTTTGGAATCCCCGTAGCTTGCAAGATAAAATCTGAACTTAGTGTGACTAAAAGGCCCTTCATGACTCATCTCTGCTGCAGCCACATCTGTTTTGACTGGAACAAATCAGCTGTTTCTTAACTCAGCCTCACACTTGTGTTTACTCAGGCTAGGAAATCCTCCCTTCTTCTTCTTGTCTGTTCACCTGGTTCATTTTGTCTCTGCCAGAGAAATTTCTAGGGTGCTCTCTCCTAGGTGTGCCTTTTCCTTTGGCCTAATCCTCAATGAGCCAAACTGAAGAACCATCTCATAGAGATAACCAATCAGGCAAAGCCGCTAATTAAACAGCCTACTGTGTGCCAGGTGCTGGGGCATGAATGTGAAGAAGATACAGTGCCAGTCTCCAAGGAGTTCATTGACTGTTGGACAAATGGACAAAAAAGCCCACAATTATAGTAGAGAAGGAAATGAGCTAAGTATAGGATGGTACAGAAATTAGATGCTCTCCCTTTGTGCTCCTGTAACATCCTGAATTCCTTTTTTAGCTCCATATCACACAGGGTGTTTTCAGTGTGTCTGTCTCTCCAACAACATCTGAGTTTCTTGAAGGCAGAGGCTCTACCTTAGTTAAGTTGTGTCCCTCATGCCCACCCACTGCCCAGCAAAGAACTCAGGAAACATCTGTTGGACCATAGCACCCAAATGACAAGGTCCACCTGGAGATGGCACCGTATGTCTGCCCAGGTGAGTGCAACCCCAAGGAAGCGTCAACCTCCTGGGTTAAAGAATGCAGAAGAGGACACATGGGAAATTAAGGAGCTTGCAGAAAAACAATTTTCTACCTTGTTTTAAAACATGAAAATCTATCTTTCAAGAAGGTCCTCAGGCCTGAGGATAGAGAACCACTCTTCATCATACTTGTTCCTCATCTTTTCTCTCTCTCTTTCTCGAACCCCTCTCCTCTGTTCTACTTTTCTCCCGCTTTGGTCAGAGAAAGTACCCATTGAAGACATTTGCATATTATTTACAAGCAATATTTATATACACTTAAAAAATAAATTGATTTTCACATCTGTGTTGCAAAGAAATTAGAAAACTCTGACAAGCAAGAAGGGAAAACAAGATATTGAGTAACCCACCACCTAGAACTGCCTGAATTCTGCTGTTGATGTGTTGGTGCATATCCTTGCAGACTTTTCTCTACAACTATGTGTAAGAAAGTGTTTGAGTGAATCTCTGGATGTAGGTTACCTGAGTCTGAATACTGGCTTCACCAACTACTCTTAGCTGGGTAACGTAGGCCATGTTGCTTACCCTCTGTGTGCTTCCTCATGGCGCAGTAGAGTTCACACTAAGACTTAGAGCACCATGCTGTTGTGAGAAGGAAATATCCTACCACATGCTTATAACAGTACCTGGTGCATAGTAAGCATGAATTCATTGAATTAACAAATATTTATTAAGAGCCTATTTAATGCCAGGCATTTTTCTAGATATTCTTTTAACAGCCAAAAGATCTACCAATGTTATGCAGTTTTTATTCTAGTTTAACCACCAAATACATTAACGAGTTTTGTTATTGCAAAAAGTATCATATGATTTATTGTATGGAGTTTGCTTTTCTCATTTACAGCATCTTGCTATGTGTTATAACATTTTTCTGTGTCATAAAACCTTACATTATTACTGTAATAGTGAGACAGTATTTCAGCAACTAGGTATCATATTTTATTTAATAATCTTTTGCTAGATATTAAAGTAGTTTCTAATTTTTCATAATTTTAAAGACCAGTATGATGAAAATCCTTATGTATACATCTTTATGTACTTACCTGTGCATTCCATCAAGATATATAGTCTTTTTTTTAAATACCTCTTCTATTTTTTTTAAAGATTTTATTTATTTATTTTTAGAGAGAGGGGAAGGGAAGGAGAAGGAGAGAGAGAGAAACAGCAATGTGTGGTTGCCTCTCACGTGCCCCCCCCCCCGGGGACTGGCCCACAACCCAGGCATGTGTCCTGACTGGGAATCGAACTGGTGACCCTTTGGTGCTCAACCCACGCTCAATCCACTGAGCTACACCAGCCAGGGCAAGATATATAGTCTTAAGAGTGGAATTACAGATGGAGGGTATGCATTCGTATTGGGCTTTTGGTGGACATGGCCTCCTGTGAGGGTTATTTACCAAACTGCAATCCCTAGTGCTGTAGGAGAGAGCCTGTTTCTCCACACTCCCATCTGAACCAATACTGAACTTTTCTAATTCTTTCTAAACCTTGCATATTAGAACAAAAATGGTATCATGTCATTTTAACTTGTATTTCTTTCACTTCTAGTGAAGCTGATTAAATTTTTTTTTCTATTTTTACTTGATGACATGCTTAGAGAGGAAAAGAAAAAGAGAGCAGCGGGGAGAGAAACATCAATATGAGACAGAAACATCAATTGGTTGCCTGCCATATATGCCCTGACCAGGGACCTAACCTGAAAACTAAGTCTGTGCCCTGACTGGGAATTGAACCTGCAACCTTTCCATATATAGGAAGACACTCCAACCAACCAAGCCACATTGGCCAGAGCTGATTTTTAATGTATATATTTCATGAGCTATTTGTGTTTCTGAGTTGACCATTTGTGTCCTTTGACGCCTCCATTCTGACTTTGATAAGATGATCTTGGATGTTGATTTAGATTGAATAGGCTTTTTCTGTGAAAGACCTAGACCTGCATTAGGCTTTGTGAGGAATGGTTTCTAAGGACATGTGCCCAACCTTCTCTGCTATGCATTTGCATTTTCCACTAAAAATATCTAACGTGTGATGAATTTCACTTTCTGTATTTCGGCAGTGATGCAGTTTTAATACTAATGAACCACTTTTTTGCACAACCATCTCAGTAAGAGCAGTGGCCACTTCTGCATAGACTGAAAGATGCTAAGAGGTATCTGGTTGTGTGTAAAGAATGTTTGATCTGGTGCACACCTGTACTTCCCTCTACAGTAGGTGTTGGCACAGTTGAGTGCATATGTGTGTTTGCCTATGTATATGTCTCTGTCTTGAGCTGAGGTCTTGGGAACAGTATGTGTAATTTTGGGTCTCTATGAAGTCACAAACGTATCCTTGTATTTCTGTCACCTGAATCTATTCACCAAGGGACATTTAGTTCAAAATGTGTTACTTTTTAGGAGGAATGCCTAATTATCCACCCATCCTCAGATTACTTCCTGAACTCCGAACTTCCTGATCACGTGCGTTTCACATCTAAACTTATTCATGCATTGCCAAAGATGCGTCCTCGGTGTAACTCATATACAGTTTTTCTCATATGAGAATCCACTACCTTTGCCTGTGACCATTTGGAAGTGAGATTCCAGGCTTTACCACATCCTCTTAAAACAGATCCACGCCCCAAGGCATCAGTAGGCAATGTAGAACTGACTACACCTTCATGGGGAGATGAAGGAGAAAGCGACGTGATATGACACCCAGCAATTAAAAAAAGAGCAAGATGTCCCTTACTCTTCTCAAAGCTCCTCTTTAGTCATGGGCCTCTGGGCCTCCTTCTCCCTCTCTCTGAACCTTTCCTTAAAGTAGCCACTAAATCCCTCATTTCGTTTTCGGTGAAATTTAGCTCTCTTCTGGATGCTGGTCAAAGGTGTCAGCTGATCCTAATACTCAGGAAAGTCAGCATCCCCCACCCCCCCCCACACACACACACCAACGTGAAACCTCTTTCTATGGGGGAAACCTCTCTTCTATGTACTGCTTGGAAAAGTAAGGTTCTCTCCACGTTGTCCTACCAAGCTCTTTCACCAGGGTTTGTGCCTTCGACCAATTTGATGACCAGGACCACGACTGCCATTCATTTTGTGTCCTCTCTCAGCTCTCATTTGCCCCCATGCTTCCTCTAGGCCTTTAAATAAAGTAGGTTCTTGACAAACACTTGCCAGCCAGTAGGAATCTCCTGGTTCCTAAGGATATTCCCATGACTTGGCCTAGCACTTAGAAGGCACAAGAGTACGTGGACAAGCAAATGATGGAGACTTGGTCCGTGTACCTCCCTGATGCAGTGAGTAAGATGCTGTGACTCGCTGGACCCTGTGGCTGGTGTGCCCACTGCTGTCCAGGGGACGGGCATCAGCTTAGCCATTTACTGCCTTCTACTTCTTGTGCATCTCTCTTTTTACTCTAGTTAGTTGGCAGGGTCCTCTTCTCTAATTCTTTTCATGTCTTTCTCCATAAATAGTTGAGTCAGTTCGAAGGGGTATTTCTAAGATCCATTCCCCAGAATATGACCCACCCCTGGACTTTACCTCTTAGCCCAGCCCTTGGTAATGTGGTTCTTCCCAGCCTCTCCTACATGAAACCTCAGTTGTCTGTGGCCTGCTTCTGAGGTTCTATTCCTCCCATTTCTCCATAGGCCCCCTTTGACCACATAAAAGTCAGGAAGAGGAAGACATCGGGAGACAAATGTAGAAATAAATTAATTGCATAGAGGACAGAAGGGGCAGAAAAGGAATGTGGGAAGGAGTAGAGGACTCCACAGAGAAGAAAGGTAGGTCTGTTCTGCTTGGAAATAAGGGAGATGATTGGATGATGGGATCAAATCCATCCGTTGGATTTTTTTGGTATGGCTCCCTCTGTGCCATGGCCTTTCCTCTTGACTTCTTTGTGTTACTTTCTTTTTGAAATGCACAAAATGAAAAGTGCCAAGCAAGTCTGAAGTGGTGGGAAGTGACTGAGAGACAGACAGGAGTTTCAGGATACTGTTTTCTCCAACACTTAAGGAAGTCTGGAGGTTCACCTAGAAGATGGGGTTCCTCGCCCAGATGAAGAATGAGTCTAAACTCTGTGCAGATAAAGAACTGTCCATCTTGCCCTGGCTAATGCTCACTCAGGAGACCCTCCCTGGGCCTTCTTTCCTCTGTGTCTTCACCAGTAGTGGTAGCTCATAGGATCAGAAGGGGCATGAATGAATGCAAATGAAGACCAAGGTTTTCTTTTATAAGTTTTTAATGGCCACAGGTGTTTTTGTTTTCTTCCCCAAACACCTCTGACTGTATGAACTTCCCACCAGGCCTGAATCAAACTCATCATGTACCCCTTTGGCTCAAATCCATGCATTGTTTTTTTTTAAAAAGTGTATTTGTGGTAAGTACACTTGACATGAGATCTACTGTCTTAACAAATTTTAAAGTGTACAATACTTTATTGTTAACCATAGGTACGATGTTGAACAGCAGCTTTCTAGAGCTTAGTCACCTTAACTGAAACTTTGTGCCATTGGTTAGTAACTCCATTTCCTCCTCCCCTGACTGTGACCACCACTCTTTGATTCTATGAATTGGGCTATTTTAGATACCTCAGATAAATGGATGCACGCAGTATTTGTCCTCCTGTGACTGACTTATTTCACTTAGCATTCTATCTTCAAGGTTCTCAAGCCCGTGTATTTAGTCCCTGCCCACTCTTTTGTGGCAGGGTGTATGAAAGAACTCAAACAGTTCTTGCCCATCTCTGTGTTGTCCATATTTCGCCCCCTCTCTGATAACTTCCTGGTCTCCTGGACCCTGGAGTCCTTCTCCCTAAATCTATGGTGCTCCCCTAATCTTCTCCCTGAGATCCCCTCAAGCCCTACTTCTGGCCTATCTGCCCCTGTGGGCCACCTGCTCCTTGAACTCTGCTTGCCGCTGTCTGCCCAGTTCCCCTGTTTCTACAGGCATCTAACCTCGCCCCTTATGCTCAGACCTGCCCTGCTGGGGCCCCTGCCTGGCTGGACATGGTGCTTGCGATGACTAAAAATAGGAGTTGTATAAAAGAACGGTGGGACCCAAATAAAGTCTGAAGCAGGAAATATAATGATCCTCCAAAAATATGGTCCTGATGCTTCCACAGGAGCCCTGTACCTGCTTCAAAGCGTGTGAGCTATCTTTATTTTGCATTCAAACTATCTTTTGGGGCCAGATTTCCTTCATAACACAGCTTATTGCAAAACGGATCTGAAACCCTAGGGAGTTTATCTGTAGTTAGGTGTTTTTTTTTTCTTTCCAGTAACTGTGGGTCGGAGGTATTCCAGCCATTATTAACTAAAGGAATACTCTGTTTTATGACATCTAATCAGGTGGATGTCCCACTGGGAGAACAGATTGTGTCCCTTTTTCCCCCTCTGGACTGAGGAGATAAAGAGATAAAACTCATACCCTGTTTTATTTTTGTAAAAAAAAAATTGACAGCATAGTCCTCTGTGAGATCCTCACGTGAGCCTGCTATGCAAGGGAGCCTGGGCTTTATGGGAGAGGCCTAATGGCTTGTGAGTAGGACATTTTGTCCTCTGGCTGGGCTTTAGCTGGTCCAGAAAAGTTCCTCTTCAAGGTCATCTTGGATGCTGGTGGTTGAGATGAAAATGGCAAGATCTGAGTGTGCTCTCCTCAGCTGGCTTCACTGCTCGAGCAGTTCATTTCACCCCTGGTTTGAAATTGGAGAAGACCCCCAGGCTGCAAATACCAGGTAAATAAATAATTTTGCAGAGCTTCCATGTCCGGTTATACCCAGTAGACCTAATCATGGCTGCCTCGACAGTTTTCCAGGCCCGGGTGAGACCCCCAGGCAAGGGTGTATGTGAAACATCCAGCTCTATTCAAAAGCAAGGCATTGTTGGGACGTTGGTTACCACGCAACTCAAGCATCCGAAACTTCCCTTTGGCATATCGTATTAGCTCGAGCATCTCTGCCTTTCTGAGGACCCTTCTTAGGACTAGGGATGCTTTCACACCTTGAGGCAGCTCATGTCTGGAAGTAGGATTACATTTCATTTGTAAAGTTTCTCTTTCAAACCAGGGGATGTCCCCTGGGTTCTGGGCTTTGGAATTTGTGAACAAAACCGTTTCCACTCTGCCTGCACTATTCCTGACTGTGTAAGCTCCCCTCATGTTCCCTCCAGGTATGCTTTTGCAGGATGATTAGGTGGGATTCCTTCAAGCTGTGCTCGCCCGGCAGTCACTCCATCCCTGTGCCCTCCGACCTCTGGCATTTCCAACTTTGCACCACCACTGCCTTGTTTTCCTCAACTGCAGGCCCCCGGAGGGCAGGAAACACTTTTCTGGTGGTATCTCAGCCCAGTGCCTGCTTCAGAACTGTGCTTCGATAAACACTTAGACAATGGATTTTTGGTGAGGGATTTATGGCTGAAGACTTTCAGGCAAGTCAGTCCATTTCAGTGTCTCTGATTCATCAGATCTCAGGGCTCAAGGAACCTCTTGGAAGAGACTCCAGTGCAGCCCAGACTCTTGATGGGAGAGTACAGGAGACAGATTTCAGGGAGAGATTCAAGAGGCTCAGCAAGCTACCCTGTCTATAAGCCGAAAAGTCTGAACAGTTCTTTGATTTAAAACGTACTCCTTGTTAAGATGAGAGGGCCACCAGTGTGGTGGATTGATGCACAGGCTCTGGGGTTAGACCACCTGGTTTGAATCTAAGCTCTGCCAAGGTTTTCTAGATGGCTGCCTTGACCTCTTTCTGCTTCAGTTTTTGTCTGTAACATGAGTTGAATAATAACACCTGCCTAACAGAATTGTGTGGATGAGATGATTCAATATTTCTAAAGTATTAGAAAATGCCTGGAAAAGAGTCAGTGCTCCATAAACAGACAAGCAAATGTTGCTGGGAAGGGCATGGATAGATTTTACAATGAAAAACAGCAATGCGTGAAATAGCTTTCTCCCACTTCTGCAGGAGACAGTGGGGAGCAGGTGTTCCTGGTAGTACAGATCAGTCGGGAACAGCCTCAAGGAGGGTTTTCTAGCCTGAAAGCATTATATTTAGAGAGAGGGAAAGGGAGAAAGAGAGGGAGAGAAACATCGATTGGTTGCCTTTTGCATGCCTCCAACTGGGGACCAGGCATGTGCCCTGACCGAGGAATCGAACCAGTGACCCTTTGGTTTGCGGAACAATGCCCAACCGCCCAACCCACTGAGCCACACCGGTCATGGCAAAAGGTGCTGTTTCGTTCCTATGGATGAGAAAGCAGAGGCCTAGAGAGACTGGTTAATTTGCTCAGCATCACGTGGTAAGCAGCTGATAGCACCAGGAGTCAAAGCCTGTACTCTTCACCAGTTTTCATCTCTGTACCCACCAAGACAACTGCTGATCTTCCTTTCATTCACAAGGGGCCGTCATCACTGGAATGCTGGTGTTGAGAGTCTCAGTCATCTGGCTTATGGAAAGGGCACTGAATCAGTAGTCAGGAGACCCAGCTTCTGCTCTGGCGCTGCCACTTACTATGCCATCCAGGACAACCTGGTTGCCTCTGCTGGGCTACAGAATGGGAATTAACAATGCCTGCCCTGCCTACTCAAGGACTGTGGGGAGGATCAGTGAGATGACTCACGTTCAAATTCATCGAACAATGAGTGCTTACTCTCAGTCCCGTGCAAGTTGCATTTACGTGTATTTTTCATCACTGTAAAATAACTTAGGAAACACTTGTAATAGAAGGTAGTGTTGTTCCTATGAGTTTGGACCAAAAGAACCAGTTTTTCTTAGGGTCTGATCACCCCTAAGCAGGCTCAACATTAAGGCTCTAGAGCTGTGAGACCACACCCGTGTTTCAGAGAATGAACTTCACTCTAGAGACCTTCCCTGGCTTTCAACCTGCCTCTTCCAACTGTTCTGTGAACAATAGGCATGTTTAGAGTTGCTTCAGCACCAGCTTGCCAGCAAAATTGGGAAGCCAAACTGAATCTCTCCCCTACACGCCTCGTGATGACCTCTGTGTAGATGGGATCCTCATAAAACACGAGGCACTTCTATCCCCCCATCCATGCACATGGTGGGGTGTTGTGTTGGCTCCATGCTTCACTTAGAGTAAAGGAATCAAGATGGAGAAGAAGGATTGGAGAGCTAAGGCAATAATAACAAATAAATCCAGGATTCATATTCAGTCAGTACGCACCAAGGTGGCCGTATCATCTTTCCCAGCCGGCATCTGCTCTGATTGGTCAGGGCCCGAGGTGGCCATTTGCTAAATATAAGGCCCAACAAAAGTAACACCTGCTTGAGTGTGGTTGGTAGGGTAATAATATGAGTGTAATAATTTATAGTTTTAATTTGAGCATTTCACCTAAATTGTCATGTGGTATGCTTGGGTGTGATTATTGTTTGTGTTACAGAATCACATGCTTATGATTTTGTAGTAAAAGATTTTGTAATAAAAAGGGGCGTTATTTCTGCCAGACCCCTGCATAGTGACTACCACCTTTGTACAATGCTTGCTAGTTTTTTTGGTTTTGCGGATTTCCTTGGTTCTTTGCTGTGTCAGGTGCCAACTCTTAGTCCATCTGTCTCCTGCAAATAAAGTGGTAGCAGGGTAAATGCATGTGGTCTTGGGGCCAAATCTTCTTCAATTCTTCATCAGTGACTGTCCTGTGCTGGTGTTTAGAAGGTGCTCAATATGTGTCCAATGAATGAATGAACCCATCAGAAAGCGTCCATGGAGTACCAGTTCACTGAGGTGCTGGGTTGGGTTATTCACGGTAAAGAGGGGATTAAAAAGTCTACATCACAGTTCTCGGAGAATTTCCAGCTTACGGTGGATGATCCCATTCCTACGAGACAAATACAAAGGATACACAAATGCAGTCTTTTATCTGTAAAAAATAGTTAGAGTTAAGTTTAAAAAGTAAAGATTATCATTAAGTAAAATGAAAGAACCAAGGGGAAATTGAGGGCGAATCGAGATTTTTCTTGGATGTAAATGCCCCAACAGAAGCAAATTCCTTTGGAAACAGCCCAATGCATGGTATTTCTCATCCCTTCCTTTTTCAAAGGCTGGTTTTGTTGGGTTTTTAATGGAGAGCCTCGGAATGGAAGGAGAAGCTATCTTCTCAGCACAGAGTTTTCTGCCCCCTTTCCAAAGGGAAGGCAGATTTGGGGAACTGGCACTACCCCTGCCCAG
>PVKM010017850.1:0-25530 GCA_004027735.1 Carollia perspicillata
CTGCAAACAATTCTAAAGGCTATTTGCAATTATATTCAAATCAAAAATTTATTGATGGGCTAGAAATACAGATGTGATAATACTACTACTTTAAATGTTACAAAGAGAGAAAATTATTAGAAACATATTGAATTTGAAGTATAAAAATATCCAAAATATGAACAAAAAGTATCTCTATTTCTGAAAGTCATTATATGATGTTGTCAAGTTCAGTTCTGTGGTGAATTAAACGGGACTAGACTAAACTTCTGAAATTTTGCCTGTGTGTTTCAGTGGCACCCACTGACATGCTATTTGTGCTTTTCAACCACTCTAGCTTTGGCTAATATTGATATCTATCTATATCTTTATATGTATCTATATCTTTATATGTATCGCACATAAAGTCACATGCATGCACACACATATCACATATTGTGAGAAAACCTAAATTACATTTGCCATTTAGATTTCTGTTTCCCTCTAAAATGAAAGCATTTCACATTGGATTGCAGATTAGGAGGTCTGGCTTTTTGTCTCAGATCTGGCACAGTACAATGCAGCAGCGTTCAATTTCTTCATATGCTTGGAGGAAATGACTCCAAGCTTTATATGACTAAATGATTGATTATTAAGATCTTAGTTAAAATAGCGTTAATATCACTACTTGACGAGTATTTTGAAGCGGGGAAGTACAGCTGTGGGATGTGAATGCTGACCAAGGATAACGGGGAAGAAATGCTGCGACAAGATGTGCTGAAGAGCTGCCATGTGCCGGTCCCACTCCCTCCTTCCCTGCACTGCTGTGCTCCAGCGGCTGCGGTCTCTGGGGCCTGCGTCAATAAGCTTCCTGGATCTTGTACAAAGACAGGAGGGAAGGACAAAGAGTGGGGTTATCTACATATTGTCGCTGCTTCCTCCCTGTGGGGCACTGAGGCACGCTGGCCACATGACTAAGGGCTACAGGCCCTGCCAGTCAGTCCTTTCTAAGTGACAGTAACTACTCTCTCCTCTTGCTTCTACAGGCTCCTTCTGGTCCATGTTAGTAGCCTTCGGTATACACTCCTCTTTGTGATTCCCTTACTCTCTGAGTGCGCCTTTGCGAATAGTTGCTTTTTTAGTCTTTATAAATTATTCCAGGCTGTGTGGCATCAGTGTCCTGGGATCCTCACTCACTGGGAATACAAACCCCTCAGTTGTTACAACAGAGAAGGATAGATATTGTGTTTCACAACACGGATATTGGAGTTACTATCTTTGTCTCAACCATCATCCAGGAACTTCTTCTCCCTGACCAGAAGGCACAGTATATGATACCCCACACATTGCCTTGGGACAGGTGGATAGACAAGAGTGACACTCAGGATGGGGGACTGCAGCAGAATGAGACTGAGTCTCTCACAGGATCTGAGAGAGAGAAAGGAAAATCATTCTCAGGGGGAAACTGGATTGAGTGGTAAGCACATAATGAGTGCATAATTGTAGAAAGGATTACCAGTCTCTAGAGTGAACTAGTCACAGATGAAGAGGCTGAAGATGTTTCACAAGTATTTAAAAGTCCCTCAGTACAAAGAAGAAACAGTCCACATCAGGCCAACCATGGTCTAAGTGGCAAGATGCAAAGTCTCACAGCAGAGGGAAGCAGTCTAGGATAAAGAGAAACTCGGGCCAGAAGAAAGACCACCCCTGGAAACAGCCGATTGAGAGTTCTCATCAATTTTTTTTAAAGACTTTATTTATTTATTTATTTATTTTTTAGAGCGGGGGAAGGGAAGGAGGAAAGATAGGAAGAAAAACATCAGTGTGTGGTTGCCTCTCATGTGTCCCCTGCTGGGGACCTGGCCTGCTACCCAGGCATCTGCCCTGACTGGGAATCAAACTGGCAACCCTTAGGTTTGCAGGCCCATGTTCAATCCACTGAACTATACCAGCCACAGTCAGTTTTTTTTTTTTTTAATTTTTGATCAAGTACAGTGGTTTCCATTTTCCTGCCACCACTTTCCCCCACCCCCAGGTAGGAAAAACAATAACTAAAAAATTTTCAAACTTAATACCAGAATCCTATTGTATACAATTTTGGTCTGTTGTATGTTCATCTGCTTTAGTTAAATAGGTATAGTGATAGATAGATGATGATAGAAAGATACATATATAGAAAGCTAAAGAATTTCATAAGAATCCCATATCATATGTTAAGACATTTTGATACGGTCCCAAATTAAAGAGTCTGAATTGAGGAAAACCTTCCTACTCTTGCAGTTAGGATACTTACATTTGGATTAGGTACTTTGAAATGTCTGCATTAACTGAAAAAATATATTAAGCATTGATTATATCCAAAGAAAGATGTAGATAACCAAAACTATTCATTTTGCCTCTTCTCATGTGTGCCCAGAATGAGATACTTCTGGTTACACCTATCTGTGCTTCCTTTGGGCTGGCATACTTTCCTTTCAAATCTGTGACTCTCCCCATACCTCTTTCCTGTCTTTTCTCCAGACAGCACCTGCTCAGTGAGACCTCCATGATTTTCTGCAAAGTTTTAATGACCTCACTTCTTTCTTTATTTTTTCTAAGAATTTGTCACTATCTTAATAATTGTAATTCTCCACCTTCATTATAGAATGTAAAGCCTATGAGGGAGGGATGTTCTTGTCTGTTTTGCTTACTGCTTTGGAACTTAGAATAGTGCCTGGCTCATAGCAGGAGTACATTACTTTTTTTTTTTTTTAATAAATGAAAGGAAGAGAGAGAGAAAGGAAGAAAGTAGGAGGGAAGGGTACACATGGGAAGCATTTGTCTGAGCAGGTCACTTTTATAGTTGAGAAACAGTCAGAGGCTTTATGAAGACCTTACTTTTGGTCCAAGTATTGAAAGCCATGGTTTGCCTGGCTGATGTGGCTCAGCAAATTGAGTGCTGGTGTGTGAACCAAAGGGTCACAGGTTTGATTCCCAGTCAGGGCACATGCCTGGTTTGTGGGCCAGATCGCCAGTAGGGGGTGCTTGAGAGACAACCACACATTGACATTTCTCTTCCTTTCTTTCTCCCTTTCTACAAATAAATAAACAAAATCTTAAAAAAAAAAGATGTGGTGTATTTTTAGGTAGAGGTAGAGGGTGTTGAACAAACAAGGGCTGTGATCCAAACAACATGTCAGTCACCTTGATTTGAATGCAGCCAAAAGTTACAAAAGTTTAATTGGCACCCTCACTTTATAGCAACTTCCCTAACACGAGAGGTGTTCAAGCAGATTCGGGATAAAAAGCACTTGCAGAAGGTTTAGAGCAGTAATTTCAGGGAAAAAGGGAGGGGATTATAGGAACAAGTATAAAGGACACATGGACAAAAACTAAGGGGGGTGGAAAGGGGAGGGGGGTGGGGAGGACTGGGGGGTGGTCTGGGATGGGAGTAAAAGACAGAAAACTGTACTGAAAAACAATTAAAATTAAAAAAAAAGAAAAAAAAAGTAGTTCTCAACTTGGGTAATTTTGCCCCCTATGCCCAGGAGAAATTTTGCATTGCGTGGAGACATTTTTGGTTGCAACACTGGTGGGGGATGCTAGTGATATCAAGTGGGGAGAGGCCAGGGAGGCTGCTAAATAAACATCCTACAATGCACAAGACAGCACCCCACAGCTTAGAGTTATCCAGCTAAAATATCAATAGTGTTGCCAAGGATGAGAAATTGGCTTAGAGGGTATTGGTTAGATTTAAACTAACCCCTGCGGTTTGTGCCAACACTAAGAGTCTGGAAAAATTGTTAAGACTGAGACATAAAAGAAAAAACACACATTCATTTGGGGTGTACAGAAGAGTTAATTACACCCTGGATATGACTGAAAAAAATCTGAGTGCCCCTTAAAGTATGTGTTAATAGTTTTGTATATGATTGTAACAGGGTACATTGGACCAAATACTTTTCTGGAATTTTTACTACAAAAATCGTGACCCTGATTTACAGTCAAAAGGAGAGATTCCTCAAGCTAATGGACAGAAACCAAGATGTTGTTGCTGTTATAATGAAGACAGTATCTGGTCATCTTAACTTCCATGCCCTAGAAGCACATGTCCCAAGTGCTGAGATGGCGTTGTTCTAATGTTTACAAAGCCATTTCATATTTTTAAGTAAATTTAGATAAGGAGGCCAAATACTACAGGAGTTAAATTAAAAATTGATTTTCAGCAAAAAATACTAAAGCTTTCTTTGTTAATCAAGAAATATTTTTCCTGTTTTGCTACCCCAGCAAGAAAGCTGTACACAGGGTGATATTACAAAGATAAAAGCCACAGAAATATAGCATATTATCATACAGAATCCATGTGAATGGAAAATGTGTTTTTAAAATTAGCCATTCCTTTTGAGCTCTGCTGCTTGCAGGAATGTATGGGAAGATTTTCCTCATTATTTCTGAGTGGTTCAGAGCAGGGGGAGTTTTGGGGAACATATATCTCAGTGCTGCATAGACTCACTCAGTCCCCAGCTTGACAGCTCTCTTAAATGAAATGAAGCCTATGCTGTAGTTCATCTCCTAGTATCTTATCCCTGGCTCACATCTGCTGTGATGTTTATTTATATAAAGATGCATTCTGGGATCTTGATCCCTTTTTTTGACACCAGATCAGATGTGCCTGTGACAACTCATCGCCATCCAGTTTTCAGCACTCACCCGTGAGAGGCAAAGAGACGACCCATATGCAGTCGGCCTCTGTGGCACGACTGCATGTAGCAGACTTTAAACTGGATGGCCGGGTTTGCTATTTACAATAGAAATGGAACAAAGCTTATGCCAACGAGCCTGAAGGCCCTAAAAAGAGGAAGAATCTAAATGCAACTCAAGGCATCTCTTCAAACACACAATCTCTTTCGTGTGCCTGTCCCTTTATACCTTCCCAAACTTCGGCCAATTTAGTGAACTGATTCAGACATAAATTTTGTTTTTTTCTAAATTTTTTTCAAAATAGAACCAAAAGGGAGTTATTTAATAAACTACTGTAGAAAACTTGGTAGAAAAGAGGTCATCAGCCCATTCAGTTGAAGAATACTAAATACGGTTGTGAAAAGTACTATTTATCACAAATTCTAGTGAACAGTGTGCTCAAAGGAAGGCAGCAATTTGCCTTCAAATTTTTTCCTTTATTTTGCATTTTTTAAATTAATAGACTTTATTTTTAGATCAGTTTTAGATTTACATAAAATTGGGCAAAAAACTTAGACTTCCCCTATTACTCCATCCCCTATCCTCAACCCCCAATACACACACGCACAGTTTCTCTTACTAACGTCTTGCAGCAGTAGTGTGACACATTTGTTTCATTTGAAGAGCCACTACTTATAGATGGTTGTTAACTGAAGTTCGTAGTTTACCTGGGCATTCCCTCTGTGTTGGACATGCCATGGGCTTTGACAAATGCCTAATGTCCTGCATCCACCATTACAATATCATACAGAATAGTTTCACTGCCCGGGAGATCTCATGCTCCTACTTATTAACCCTTCCTCCCACCCCTACATTCCTGGTAGCCACTGACCTTTTTATCTACAGTTCTGCCTTTTCCAGAATGTTAAATAGTTGGAATCATACAGTATGTAGTCTTCTCAGATTGGCTTCTTTCACTTAGCGATATGCATGCTCATGGCTTGACAGCATACGTCTGTTTATCATTGAATAGCATTCTGTTATGTGGATACACAACAGTTGTCTTTTTTATATAACAAATGTAAAATCACTATAAGAATTTTTAAAGCCAATATAAAACTTTTATTTCTGCCAACGTTTACTTTTTATTTTAGGTTCCTAAAAAACTCATGAGATGGCATTGAATGACACAATTTTATGTGGTGACTTTAATAGCATCTTCTAGACAAGGTTTAGTGGAGAAGAAAATACTGAAAAATGTAAAGCGCATTCTTCTTCTTAGAATGATGTTTAAATATAATTCCTTGTAAAAAAAACTTTTGTAAAAATCATAACAAGTAGATAAGTCTGTTGTGTATGAGAATCATTTATGTAAAGAAAGTTTCTTTTTTACTTTAGGGATCCAGTAGGTACTGCTACTTGCCAAACCCCTTGGCCTCTAAGGCATAATAAGGTTCTGCTTGCTTCTGTAATGCCTGGTGGATCTTTCTGAAGCCAAACCTTTCTTCATGCTTTAATTCCTGGAAACAGAAAGCTAACTGCCTAAAGCACTGTAAGTAATTAGAAGTTCAAATCAGTACCGGTTATTTGAAAATTAGTTTATTATTTGGTGCTCTGTATAGAAGCTGGACCTAGGGAGCAAGCAGCAGGATGAACTGAATGGATGTATCTGCTGTGGGTCCTGAGTCGGTACATGAGACTTTACCAGCCTGGCGGTTGTTTCTGCCCAGACAGCCACTGAATGTACGTGGGGGCAACAGAACCCCATGCGGGCTGTTACTTAGAAGCTGAAAGCAGCTATCCATAACCATTGGCTAAGAGTTTATTAACTCACCATGGCTGTAATGTACTCCCTATAATTTTCAATTTTCTTTTCTTAGCACTAAGTAGTTGCATTTTCTGCCTAATTATTACAGGAAATCCTTGAATAGTCATAGTTTAAAAAATTCACAGTCTGATATTCAAAGCCATAGACACACCACCTAATCATTTTTGCATAATTTGCATTTTTAAGCCTCCACGCTGCCTTTCCCTTTTCTGATGATATCATGAGACTGCTTCTGGTATACACTAAGATCTCTTATAAACATATCTGACCTGTGTAAAGAAATGATAATTGATATGCAAAAAATAAAAATTTAGTTAATAGAGAACTCTACAAAAGTTTGAATGAGAGGGCTTAACATTATAAATATACCAATTCATCTTCATTTGATATAAGCATTTTCTAAAGTTGCATTTAGAATTAATCTATAGCTTAATGTGTATGTGTATGTATGTATTTAAAGGGTAAGACCTTGAGAGGTGAAATAAAAATTGATTTTAAAAGTAGAAAATAGTGGTAGGAAGTCTGTCCTAGCAAATGTTTCTCCTTCTCCAAGATCTACTATAATGAGCAATATATTTGAAATAAAGTAGATTCGGATGCCTGACTTACTCATTACACACACAAACAGCAGATGCATAAGGGACCTAAACTTTAAAAAACACAGAAAATATAGGAAAATATTTTATATGTTTTTTAAAAGAAGGTCTTCCTAAACAAGATACAAAACCACAAATGCAGAAAATCTCTATGCTTAAATACACTGAATTAAAAATTTTTTAGATGGAATATACCCTTAAATAAGTTTAAATGATAAAAACCAGATTTGGAAAATATTTACAACAGTTTCAGTAGAAAAAGAGCTATGGATCATAAAATATAAACAGCACCTATAAAATAATAATAGAAGGACAAATGCAAATAGATACAGATACAATAACAGAAATAGGATGCAAAATTTGAACAGGCAATTCATACAAAAGGAATTATAAAAGACTACTCAACATAATGATTAATGCTAAACTTCACTAACATAGAAGTAAACCTACCAAACTAAAACTCCTCTCTACCAGTTTTAGTATCTAGTGTACAGATTGGTGTGTCTAGTGATGGAGGAAGTATGGAGGAAAGGGAGCTATTCACACACTCCTGCTGGTAGTGATCAAGGACAATTAGGGAGAACCCATGAACGTTTTAAAGGTTTAAACCCTTTGACATATGTTTGCTTTTTTGTTCTGGGATTTGATCCTAGAGTAATATGCAACTATGCACAAATATCTGCCTATAAACACACAGGCATTTGTAATAGCAAATTTTGGAACTATATGATATGATGTAGCTGTTAAATGAGGTAAGTGTACATATTTTTCTATAAAAATGTGTTTAGGATATTTTAAAATGAATTTCAAGTGCAATTTCAAATACACTGTAGTCAATTTTGTAAAGTATTTATGAGTATGCTATTTAGTAATATGTGTCTTTACACACATATGCATGCATACACATATCCTTGTAAGAGGAATACAAAGTCTGGAAAGCTGGGAACCAAATGTTAGTGATCTAACCTTGGGGGCGGGGTTGGGGAAGAGGTAGACCTTTCTCTTCTAGATTCTTTACAGAAAAAGATGGGTTATGTGTAGATTTTATTTTTATTTTGTTTTGTTTTCATTTAACTTTCCTGTATTTTTCAAAAATCTAAAAATATATATTTGAAACATAACTAACTAAAACATAAACCAGCAGCATAATTTGGTAAATATCTTAGATTTTACATTTAAAGATGAAAGAAAATGCAGGTGCACAACGTAATTTAATCTTAGTGTTCAAATTACATTTTAGACCTCTAACTAGCTTCCTTTAAAAGTCATTGAAATGTTCATTTTAGGGAGACTGCTGAGATTTGTATGGAAGGGCCACAGGGCTGCATGTTGTGTCCAAGGGCTGGTCCTAAAGGGACCCACAGGAGTGTCTCAGCAGGGTTTCCTTCTCCCTCTCTTGATATTCTAAAACGTCTCCCTACTGGCCCAGGAAATGAGACTCATAATGATCACGTATTAAATAATGTTAACATTTTCATCATACAAGGAGAGCAGGGTGCACATAAAATTGCTGAGTGTTTCCAGCACTAATCTCGGTCTGGACACTTGTGAGTCTGGTCTCCATTCCGTCTGACACAAAGGAGGTCTGTGGGAGTGCTCAGCTGCAGCAACCAGGAATGTGCTGTGTCTCTGTGACTTCCTGTCTGCCCCCACCCCTCTGTTTCTCCACAGAGATAGGTCCTTTGGTGAAAAGACATCTGTGCTTTCTTCTTTCTTTTCGAGGCTGGATGTCATGATTTAGAACACACACATGTAATTTCAACTTTGACTGCCTGCTGGTTTTTCTCATGCACCTGCTTGCAGAGGAAGGAGAGACGGGATTTTAAGAGGACGTTTTGAGGCCAGAGTTGACATTTGACCTGATATATCCCACAGGAATATGGAAAACAAAAGCACTTATTCAACAGGGGTGATTTAAACAATGGAGGAACATATGTGCAATTAGATTTACGTATCAACACATGGACTTCTTTCTTTCCTTGCTATTTTTCCTTTTAATTAAGTCATGAGATGAAGAGGTAAAGATTTCTCTTTTTGCATTTATATCCCTTTATCTTATTGGTTTGTAAATTAAAATTTATTTTATGGCTTTGGATTTCTTAATGTCCCTATATATTTTAAATTTTTTGATTTAGGTATAAACTCCCTGTGAAAACCTGCATCTATAATTTCCAGGATCTGTGAATTTAATTTTTTCTAACTAAAATGTATTTTATTAAAAATGTTCTTTAAAATATGAGTATTAAGCAATTTCATAACAGAAATTACTATAAACAGCCATCATAAACAGTTCTGCTAAAAGTCTGACAGCTAATAAATTGAGGATTTCTTCAACAAACAATTCTTGGTCCTTAAGTTGCTTTCTGTAATGATTGGTGATGCAGTCTAAGTTAATTGCCAAATGCTTAATTTGTCTTGGGAAAACAAATATCAGATGAAAACAAACAAAAAAAAGCAGACAAAATAAATGTTTAGTACAAATATGTCATCCGCTGCTTCTTTGCCTACCCAAAGGGCATGGATTTCTCTTTCTTTGATGCCTTGAATTAAGGGAGTCCATCTCACTACTGCAGAACAAAAGCTACCTAGAATAACTAATTCCTGGAGGAGTGTAAGTAATAGAAGCAAAGTATGAAAGAAAAGTAGGAAACCTCTAGACTGTAAACATGAGAGTGCTGCTCTGGCTTTCCAATGCACAGCACTTGCTGCAACTGCTGAGCAGCAGATGTCCCGAGGCTTGTGAGAACGTCTGCAACAGTCACATAAAGGTGAGAAAAACAACTTGATTAATTTCCTTTTTTGGTCTGTTCTTTTCTTTCCTTAAAAATTATTTTTCAACAAAGTAACATTTCTTTCCATCATTCTTATATAGAATTTGGTAAAATAAGAAGTTTCAGGGTGGCGTGGGGGGCATGGTGGGATGAGAATGGAGACAAATGTACTTGCATAACAATAAATAAAAGAAAAAGAAACTTCACATTTCCTGAGTATTGTAGCAGATGGGTTAACAGTGCCTTCTGCTACCACCATACATACTAAAACTGTCTTTCAATCTCTGAATATTTTCTATGTCTGTTTACTAAGTTGGTAAGATTAGAGACATCAAAGATAAGTTATTTGTAGAACATTTTGCTGACAAAATGTTGTCTTCTGGGTTAGGGTCATACATGGTGGCAATTAGACCCTGTAGGTGAGGCAGAAGCCTATTTCCAGCAGGTTCCTCCAGGGGCCTTTTATCACTGAGCTTTCAACCTGAGTCAGCTGGAAGTGAGCAGACAGCAAGCCTCTTGGGAGGTTCCTATATACTTTCCTACTTTGTAAAGTTCAGGGCACTTCTGCTTCTCAGGAAAGTTAACATGTTGGACTGAGTTATAGATTTTCTGGGAAAATGCACAATAGGAGCTTTTACCCTGAGAGGAACTGATCATACCCTGGTGCACCTGGTTCTACCTGAGGGAGGTAAATAGAAGGGACTCTTCCTAAAGAAGTATCATTTTGTCTCTTGCTGAGAGGGAAGAGTGAACGAAGAATGTGTGGAACAGCAGAGAATTGAGTCCTGCCCTCTTTCATTCTACTTTTCTTGGCCCAGCGTACTCCATTTGCATACGGGAACTGCAAAATTGACCCCAGGGTGGTGACCTCAGGGTGGTAACCTCAGGGACAGAGAACTTCCATTTTCTTTGGTATAAGACCTCTCTTTTACCTTTACTTAGTCTGGACTATTCATCTTCAGTCTGAAAAAGGATTTGCCTGCACTGTCCCTAAGCTTCTTTTTCTCTATAAATTCAGTCTCTCCTGTTTCTCTCATCCTGATTTATCCTTTTAACTCATCAATGACAATGACTAAACTTAGCTTAAAAGGTAAACAAAAAGGGTCAACTCTACAAAGTTTAAAGAAAACACAAATATAACCACCTGCTTAGTGACTGCTGCTGCTAGGGTCACTCTTGGAGGGTCTTTCTCTGACACCCTGAGGGTTTGGTTAACTGGAACCTGCAGGTCTCCACGGCCTAGAAACAGCTGGAGTTGTGCTGCACATCTATTCAAGGTTTGTCTATGCGACAGCTGGTTCAGCTACAGAACTGAAATCTGATCTCCTAAAACCCCTCACAAGAGAATGAAAGGAAAAGACAGACTCCCATGGACTATTAAAACGAAAAGGAGCAGCCCAGGGTGAGTCTACTGAAGAGGGCAGAGTTTGCTAAGGCTTTGCTGCAGAAGTTCACGGTGGACAGTGGGCAGAAACAAGTACAAAACCATCCTATTGGTGAACCAAATCCCACCCATAACCAAAGAAAAAGGCCTCTTCAGAAGAGATGAAGGAGAGAGGCTGATGAAGAAGTGAGCTAGAGGCAATCAAAAACTGGAAGCTTCTACCAGCTCAAAATGAGCTTAGCGCTCTGATTTGTTCTGCACTAAAGTACCGTTTTATCCCTTAACCTTTGACTCAGAAGAATTTTGCACCTACTATGTCCCAATTCAGTTACCATGAACTGTCATCAAAACATTAGAGAGTTGAGCAAAGATACTTAGAAGAAATTAACAAAGAAAATAAATAAATAAGGGATTTCCTGAATTCAAAAGAGGCCATGCATGCAAGGAAAACCTGAACCATTAGCAAAGTCTAATAAAACCAAAATGATAATTACTTATAATGTATCGGTTATTTGCAAGAAGCTGGGCTATTGCTACATTGCAACCAAGGTGAATGAGATGCAATTTTTGATTCACTGAAAAATTCTACTAATTCAAATAGAATTAGTAGGACACAGTGTATAGTGAAAGAAATAGACAGAAATGCATAGAGGTAGAAAATTTTGTAGGACAGAGTTATTAACAGCAAGCAATGACACAGTTCAAGGTCTACAAATCCCAGATAACAGGAGACTTTTTCTTTTTTTCCTCACCAAATCAGCTTAGTGTGATAGTTATACTAAGGTTTCAGTCACTCTTCACCATCTCTTATCACTAGACAATAGGATAACTATTGTCCTCTTTTCCTCCATACCTAGGATAACTTCTGCATAATTGTTTCTCTGATTCAATCATATAATACATACTTAAGGACCACTTTTGTATCGAAGACTACTAGTTTCTAGGCCTAAATCAAAAGAAATTGCATACATAGTCCTTAAACTGATAATTATTCTAATCTTCCTGAATAAATACAACATAGAAAATTGGAAAAGTGCTTGAGAATAATATTCAAGAGTGGATAATATTTTGATATTCCAGTATGCTGTTGCAACCAATTTACCAGATGGTTGTATTAAAATACACAGGACACCTGTGGTCTTTGTCACAACATCAGTATGCTTGCATTTATTCCATACACCCACACAGACATGATTTTGCTGTGCATATTGCTATAGCAAAAACAGTAAATTGAAAGTAGAAATTGTTATAACTTTTGTTTGCTAGTCATTTTTTGGTTGAATGTGTTAATTTTTAAACATTTAAAAAACTCCTGAATTGACAGTTCACAGATGGATAAAAAGTAATAACTAAATTAGGTGGCTGAAATGTTTTTACATATTCATGCAAAGGAAAGTATAAATGTTATGATTTTTAAGATGGCCCATGGAACATTTTGGTTATGTTACCTGAAGTGTGAATCCTTTTTAATTTTTTTAAATGACCAGAGGTCCAAGCATGCTACATATAATCTATTTTCTATAATCTATAATCTATTTGCTACATATAATCTATTTTCTACATATAATCTATGTTACCTGAAGTGTGAATCCTTTTTAATTTTTTTACATGAACAGAGGTCCAAGCATGCAAAATATAATCTATTTTCTATTATATGATTTCCTCCCTAAAACATTGATGAATCTGTGTGAACACCACCTAGAGAGAAAGGTTGCAATGATACCACTGATTTTTGCCCATGGATCAAGTAGAATTAACTATTCATATTTTTACTGAACTTTCAAAAATCTTTCAAGTATTTCATTTAATCCTCATAACTAATTTCTGAAATATGTCATCCTTATACTTTTTCCTATGAAAGGAAGTAAACAGATCAGAACAACTGACAGCACGGCCCCAGCTGGGGCACCCAGGGTGGGTACTCACAGGCGGTCTGTGTGCTGTCCACAGTAGAGTGCTGCCTCCCTATAGTTCACTGTTTTAGATATGGCTGCATGTGTTCTGAGACTGATCAATTCATAAAGATTTTTCATGCAACATAAATATTTTTCTATTAGTGAAAAGAGACATAGCAGTATAAAAATTGTGATGCATTAATTTTTTCTTGATTACCCCCTTTAGAAAGCCTCCTGCTCATACAGATTATCATTTACTCGAAGAATCTTTCTTTTTCGATCATTCATGTGTGCCAGTCTCCCTTCTTAAAGTGAGATTAGACCTGTGTATTGGAAGTATCAGCTCAATCGTTCAACACAAGGCTTTAAAAATATGCCCCACAATTCCAATCTTGCACAATAGTGAGTTGGGGGTTGCAGTGTGTTAAAAGAAAGGAGGCATCATTAAAGGATAATTTCTGGCTACTTTTTTCAAATTCTTTAACTCCCAGAATTCCTGACCAGCATCAGAGAAGCAGTAAATATTCTATTCTTTTTCAAACGCTATGATGAGTGGCCAGCCTGAGGCATTACTTCTAGAAGTTTGTAAAGATAAGAACAATATGGATGGACAACAAATCAAAGATCTTGCAGTCCCATCTTTAATAACAACACTTACTGTCTATAACACCATGACTTTAGTATTCCAGGAAATTCTTGCTCAGAAAGATAAAGATGCAAATGCTGTATTTTTGATTTCAAAGTCTTCCTGAAAATCCACGCATCTGAACTGGGATCATCCAACTGCCTGTTACTCTTCGTTTCCTGTAAAATCCTCACATCTCCACGTTCATTAATCTTAAAAAATAATGTCAAAATCTTAATACCTTTTAAGGCCCTCAACATCAAAAGACCTTTAAACCGGTTTCCCCGAACCTACAGTGGTCCCAATTTTATCCTGTTCTTCCAAAATGCTCCTACGACTCTGTTAAGTCTCTCTTACTGCAGTAAACAATAAACCTGGCTTCACCTGATGAGCAAGGTATTTTTGTGGTCTCTTTGGGAAGTCATCAGTAGACAGAGATAATCGTCCTATAGACAAAAGTCCAAAAAAGATACTCTATTAGGGAAGGTGTTTTCCTTTCATTCCTTTCCCACAAAAGGGAAGGTACTAGCCTCCTAGGTGATGTATGAACATCTCATCTTGAATGCTTCTCCTTCAGCCCTTGTCTTCTTGTGTCCTGCATCCGCTTCTCTCTTCCTGCATCCGCTATAGGATAGGCAGGCTCTTCCCATTAGTGCCTCTCCACGTCTTCATCTCCAAGGCACACACATAGGCTCACCACATCACGACTGTTGTCGAGTGGGAAAGGGGCAGACAACTAATTAGTTGATGAGCTGTGAATAGTTGATAAAGCAACTCTCTGCTTTTCCCAGAGGGAATCCCCATAAAATTGTTTCTAGTGGCAATGGAATTAAAGTGAATATGAAACATGCATTTTGAGGGCCTTTAAATTTTTTTTTTTTTTTTTGCCCTGTGCATGTTTTCAGTTTTCTTCCATGTGAAGTTTTGTCTTTGCAGACTGTTAGGGGTGCCAGAAATACAAGTCTTTTCATGGCCACGTGTTTAATTTTGTCTCTGAACTCAAGTAATCGGTTTCCTTCAAATCCTCAGACAAAAATATTATTTTTCCCACTAAGAAATAGTAAAATATTCAGGTATGCTGTAGCCATGTTTACTGCATTAAAACAAAAGATTGCTGAAACAGCTTGTGAACACTTTGCAAATGGGAAAAAGAAAGACGTCAGCTAAAAACACGGGTTACACGAGGGGGTACCAAAAGCACTGAATTTTATTTATTAAAAAATGTATATTTATTCTTATATGTTTAAACTTTAGTCACCTTCAAAGTACTCTCTATTTGATGCAATACACCCTATCAAGATGTTTTTCCACTGCTCAGAACAGTTTTTGAACTTGTTGATTTTGATGCCTTTTAGTGCTTCTACTATTTTTTGTTTCACTTCTTCTTCATCAACAAAACGTTTCCCTTTGAGGACTTTTTTTGACCAGGGAAACATAAAAAGTCACTGGGGAAAGATCAGGTGAGGAGGGAAGGTGGGGCATGAGGGTCATGCCATTTTTGGTCAAAAACTTGAACACTCGGCATGGTGTCTCAGATGCATTCACAAATCACCCATCATAAAATGGGCAAATGCACTGAGATAGTTTTCAAAAATTATTCACTAGAGCTGAATGCAGCCTCTCACAACAATGCCAGCTGGTACACTGATGCAGATTGGTTCCTAGAATACTAGTGTAGTGGGGGAACCCTGTACCACAAGGGGAACCCTTCCAGAAGATAATTCTGTTTTTTGGGTCCTCCCTTGTTTATACCCGTACACCCAATGGTTTGAGTGCTAGTCTGTGATTTAAAAATTTAAATACAAGCCCTGGCTGGTGTAGCTCAGTGGATTGATCATGGGCTGTGAACCTAAGTATCACTGGTTCGATTCCCAGTCAGGGCACAGGCCTGGGTTGCAGGCCAGGTCCCCAGTAGGGACCATGTGAGAGGCAACCACACATTGATGTTCCTCGCTCTCTCTTTCTCCTTTCCTTCCCCTCTCTCTAAAAATAAATTAATAAAACCTTAAAAAAATAAAGACATTTATTTATTACATATATCTATCTTATAAATAGTATATTTTTAAATGAAGTTTGTATTATTTAACCATTGATAGGGAACCAAATACTGAGCTAATACATATTTCCTTTTATGTTATTACTTATTCTTTCTCACTATTACATCTCTAAGTAATTGTGTGACAGCGAGGACAGCTAGGCACATCTTATTTCTTCCATGAAGTTTTACTCTGTGTGAAACACGAAGGCTGCATTTATCAGCTTTGTTTTTCAGAAAGGCACAAGCCCAAAATACATCTGTGGAGCATAAGTTCCTGTGCCAGTGAAATTGACGCTTCTGGATTTTATTTTAATGTAAATTAGTGCTGCCTCCACAGGACACTCCTGTTTATTAAGAAATGATTTTGAGAGGATGCCTACTCTTAGATAACTCTGTCTCAGGAGTTCTTTTTAGTATTCCAGAGACATTTTAAACAACAACATGGATCACTTTAAGGCAGTTCATTTTTAAAGATAAGCTAAATGGGAGTATTTTAGAAAATAACCTTGGAGTGAAAAGTGTGCTTTGAAATTCATTTATCTGTTTTACTAGCAAAGGGATTTTTTTCATTCGTAAAAGGGTGTTTCATAAGTGATAATGATATTTACAGTTTTTGATAGAAATTCACAGTATCTGACATGCAATAGCCTTTGCCTTAGAGAATCTGGAGTTGGAGGTTCAAGGACCCATAAAAACAGTAACGGCATTAACCTTAATATCAGAATCACTTCATTTATTTGATATTGGGTGAAATGTATTTTAATGTGACAGCAAGTCTTATTTTTTTGCAACTTGATAACTTGAAAGTAGAGATTAACAAAAATATATTCTCACTTTAGATTGTAATAAGATCTCTCTCTCTAATGCCCAAGCACACGCACATGTGCACACAACCCCCCCCCAGTATTGTGTCTCCCAACGGGAGCTTCCTTCCCAAGCTTCTTTAAGCCATGATGGTGGTTTGTTTATTTTGTTTTGAGTTATTTTGGTTAATGCCAGCAGTAGCAAGTAATTTTTTTGATCTTGAAACTATGCTGTATGTTTTGCCTAGAACTTGCCTGCTTCTTCAACAAAAGCAAAGTCTGAAGGGCCTTCCTTCTTTTTCATTTATATTTACAGTAAAGATGCCCCTGGATAATAGGTTTCTCCTGATGGCTCTTCAGGACCTGGATTTCTATACAGGCTGTGTATGTGAGTGTGTGCATTTTGGACCCTGACCCTGACAAAGTCTCTCCTCAGCCAACTTAATCGGGCTCTCTGAGCCCTTTTGTGGGCTTAGCCCTTGAGCCCCAACTTCAACATGTGTCTATTAACACACATACCCGTGGGAGTGCTCAATGATGAATAATTCAGAGAGATGGTTCAAACTTGAGCCTACGTAGCATCTTAGCAAAGAAACATGGTTTTGTAGAAAAGTGGCAAGACAAAGAAAAAGGACTTTGAGCTTCTGGGGTGGGAAATTGTGTGAAGGTAAATGATATATGGAGGCACTGATAGAAGTTCAGAGCTAGTGGGTAAAGCTTGTTATGGAGGTGTGTCATGTGGAGAGCTTCTTTTCCATTGCCTTTGGCCCTAAATAATTCTTCTGCCAAAGTGGTATAATTTGGGGTGGTATATTCTGTTACCCTTCACCTGCGCAGCCCTGTTTAACATCCTGTAAAAATCCTGCTAAGTCAGTTTAGAGAGATTTCTCGACTCCTGATATATGATCAAATTTCTCATCCCCCCAACTCTTAATATCCAATCACACTGCCCTGCCTTTAGCAAGAATTCCCCAACCCCGAAGCCTCCTCTTGGTGATTTTCCACCCATTGACCTCTTCATTCTGCTCACTGCTCAAATTCACAGCTGTTTTTGCTGTATTTGGAGTTAAGCTGACCTCTTTCCCCTATTGTATTAGTCTTGATACCTACCACAATGATTATGGATACAGGTTTTCTTTATCATTTAAGAAGTGTCAGAATAATTTTTTTCTTTAACATCTCTGTCATCAGCCCTTCAGTTTAGTTCTGAAGACACAACAAGAAATCAAATGGAACTGGAAATGTTACGTTATAGACTTTCCTGACTGCTACTCTGCACCTTGTCTTTGGAGTTTGCACAATGAGGAAGAAGCCTGGATATTGTGTGCATATTCCACATTTCTAGAGCTACAACTGATAGAAATATGGGTGGAAAATGGATGCAATGACTTCCCAACTTTTCCACACCAAGGTTTAAGCAGGTTTCTTATCATTCCTTTTTGGGAGGTCTCATAGGTGTGACATATTAGGCAAATGTTTGAATCACAGAAAAAGAACAAAAGGATATGTATTCAAAAGAGAGGGGAGAAATTGGTAACAAAGCAAACACGCACCCAGGAGTGGAAAGACTAAAATTCATGAGTGAAAGATGGAAACTGCTCTTCAGAATATAATCTTTTATATTTCTCTACTCTTTGGTTTTCTTTCTCCTTCCTTTTTCTTTCCTCCCAGTTTTCATTTTTGCTCCCTCAGAAATAATCAACCATAATGTCGTTTATATATGCTACAATTTATAGGTCTCTTAATCATCTGATCGGCATTTTATATACATTATTTCAATAAAATTCAACAAAATGCTCAGAAGTTGATTATAGGCTTTTTAGAAATGAGGAATTTTGAGTATGTGGAGATTAGGTGACCTGTTCATGGTCACACTGCTAATAAGTGGCAAAGTGAAAATTTAAACACAGGCCTAACTAAAAACTTGTTATTTGGTATGTGACCAGCACTTTCCAAGTTTTAATGTACACCCTTAAATTTCCTGGAGATCTTGTTAAAAATGCTGATTTTCACAGGGGCAGTGGGTGGAGATTTTGTATGTATGGGGGTTGCTGACACTGTGTTTCTCTTTGAGTAACATTTATTTGATGGCCATTAATTTGAAGTTGGAAAGTTTCCACTGATAATGTACTTACTCATAATTGTATCTCATTATCTTATTGTACTTTGAAAATACTATGGATTAAGTTATAACACAGATTAATTTGTCCAAAGATAGAACTGTCTGGTATCTGTAGAATTGCTCCAAATTCTGCCTCAAGGTTTTTGCTGAGATATCTCATGTGGCACTGTTTGTCTTCAGTCCATCCATCCAGTTTTTCATTACACTGACTGTTTTTTCTCCTTATTTTTTGAACTCCTTTCAATTTATCTAGATCTTTTGGGCACTTACCAGAATAAAATCAAATGCTTTATTCCAGGTGTGGGCCCATCATTCATGTGAAAAATATTATCACATTGCATTTCTCTGTTCGATGACACAAGTGATATAATCTCTCTCAGCATTGAGTCTAAAAGAACCCTGCAAGATTTTGTGACTGAACCAAATTGAAGATGTCTATCTAATTTGTAATTTATAGCCTCAACTATCTATGCATCTTCAAAAGCACAAATTTACATCTTTGAAGTTCAATGACATGTTTTTTCTTATACCATGCATGTTTCATCACTTTTTTTGTTACTGATATGAACACACAGCCGTCTCTGTTTTCTGATTTATTTGGTTGTTGGTTGGGAGTCTCTTTCATGTCCTTTGCAGCTTGTGGACTGCCATCAAGGCAGAAACACACCCTTCATTTTCCAAATGCCTCTGGATTGAAATGACACAGCTGTAAGGCTACAATTGTCAACTGATTAAGAGTAAGACAAGGTGTCATGGGTTTTATTTTGGGAGGCCCTGTTGGGCAAGTCCAGTAGGGGTTAGTAGCTGATTAATTGGTGAGTACATTTGAACTTCTGTATATTGTAAAGCATTCATCTTCAAACTTTTCCTTTTCTTTCCTCTTGTCACTGGTACCCTTAGCTACCTAGAAATGTTTCTTTTGAAAAATTCCAACTTGATCTTAGCCAGACCAGGAAGAAAAAAACAAATTCATGAGTGACCCAGGAAAAGAGTAGAGTGGAAAGCCTATTGTGAGCACAAAATCTCCTTTCAATTACATTTACACATGTATAAAGACTAGTATTACTTGCATATAAGAGGTTTGTGATAGAGTTTATAGTTGAGGTTTGGTGAATTGTCCTTTGCATTGATAACTCCACTAGAGGGATAATAAAGTCACTCAGTAAGGACTGCTGGAAAAGCCCAGGAAATTTAACTCTGTGTGTGTGTCTGTGTGTTTATGTGTGAGATAAACTAGAGGCAAATTTTCAGTCTTTCTTTTGATTTCTTCCTAATTAGATATTTCTATCAAGAAAACATTTTTGATTCTATATTGTCTATTATTTTTTAATTCATGCAAATACACAGAGAGGACCTCTTATGGGTCAGGGAGGGGCTAGGGATCAAATGGGAAACAGCTAAAACATGCTCTGTTTATACCGTAAAGGACTCACAATTATTAGGTGAACTAAACTTCTATGATTAAATTAGTTTTGATCAATTGCAGTCCTAGTTTCATTTTGTTACTTTGTACCAAGGAAAGCTCATAGGAGGGAAAACCTATTTTTGATGTTGTTGTTCAATTGTTGTCCCCATTCGCCCATTATCTTTCCTTGCCCTACCCACCCCCGACCTCCCACATTCAATCCGCTACCCCATTGCCATTGTCCATGGGACCTTTATATATGTTCCTTGACTTGCCCTTCTCCTTCTTTCCTCCATTATTCCCTTCCTTTTCTTCTCTGGTCACTGTCAATCTGTTCTTTATTTCCATGTTTCTGGTTCTTTTTTGTTCCTTTGTTTGTTTTGTTCACTAGGTTCCACTTATAGGTGAGATCATGATATTTCTCTTTCACTGTCTCGATTAGTGCACTTAGCCTTGATTATTTCACTCAGCATAATATTCTCGAGTTCCATCCATGCTATCATGAAGGGTAGGAGTTCCTTCTTTCTTTCTGCTGTATAGTATTCCATACTGTATATATACCACAGTTTTTTTTTTAAAGATTTTTTTCTTATTTATTCATCTTAAGAGGGGGAGGGAAGGAGAGAGGGAGAGAAATATCAATGTATGGTTGCCTTTCATGCATCCCCTCCTGGGAACTGGCCTACAACCCAGGCATATGTCCTGGCTGGGAATCGAACTATGGTTGTTTGGTTTGCAGGCCCGCGCTCAATCCACTAAGCTACACCAGCCAGGGCATGTACCACAGTTTGATCCGCTCATTTACTGATGGGCACCTAGGTTGTTTCTAGTGCTTGGCTATTGTAAATTGTGCTGCTATGAACTTTGGGGTACATAGGTTCTTTTCAATTGGTGTTTAAGGATTCTTAGGATATAATCCCAGTAGTGGAAGTGCCAGGTCAAAAGGCAGTTCCATTTTTAGTTTTTTGAGGAAATTCCACACTGTTTTCCACAGTGGCTGCACCAGTCTGCATTCCCACCAACAGTGTACTAGAATTTACTTTTCTTCACAAACTTGCCAGCACTTGTTGTTTGTTGATTTGTTTATGATGGCCATTCTGAATGGTATGAAGTGGTATGTCACTGTGGTTTTAATTTGCATCTCTCTGATGGCTAGTAATGCTGAGCATCTTTTCATATGTCTCTGGGCCCTCTGTATGTCCTCCTTAGAAGAATGTCTGTTCAGGTCCTTTGCCCATTTTTTAATTGAATTGTTTGTCTTCCTGGAGTGGAGTTGTGTGAGTTCTTTATGTATTTTGGAGATCAAACCCTTGTCTGAATTATCGTTGGCAAATATATTTTCCCATAGAGTATGGCTCCTTCTTCATTTTGCTGATGTTTTCTTTAGTCATGCAGAAGAAAAATTTTTATTTGATGAATTAAATTTTAATTTGATGAAATTTTAATTTAATTTTTTAATTTGATGAAGTCCCATTTGTTTATTCTTTCCTTTATGTCCCTTGCTCTAGGGGAAGTTTCAGTGAAAATATTGCTACATGGAATGTCTGAAATTTTCCTGCCTATGTTCTCCTGTAGGACTTTTATGGTATCAGGACTTATATTTAAGTCTTTTATCTATCTTGAGTTTATTTTTGTTTATGTTATATGCTAGTGGTCGAGTTTCATTTCTATGGCATGTAGCTTTCCAGATCTCCCAACACCATTTGTTGAACAGGCTATTTTTACTTCCTTTTATGCTCCTGCTCCCTTTGTTGAATATTAATCAACCATAGAGACATAGATGTATTTCTGGGCTCTTTATTCTGTTCCATTGACCTACATGTCTGTTCTTATGCAAGAACATGTCCATTCTGATTATAGTGGCCTTGTGATATAGTTTGATATCAGGTATTATGATCCCTCCTACTTTGCTCTTCTTTCTCAAAACTGCTGAAGCTATTTGGAGTCATTTATGGTTCTATATAAGTATTGAAATGTTTGTCCTATATCTATGAAATATATCATTGTTATTTTAAAAGGGATGGCATTGAATCTATAATAAATTGCTTTGGGTAGTATAGACATTTTGATGATGTCAATTTTTCCAATCAATGAACATGGTATATACTTCCATTTATTTGTGTCTTCCTTAATTTCTTTCTTCAGGTTCTGTGGTTTTCTGGATACAGGTCTTTTACCTCCTTGGTTAGGTTAATTCCTAGATACTATATTTTTCTTGTTGCTATAGCAAATATGATTTTTTTCCTAATTTCTGTTTCTGATAATTCATTGCTGGTATACAAAAATGCCTTCGATTGCCAAATATTGACTTTATATCTTACTGTTTTGCCAAATTCATTTATTAAGTTGAGTAGTTGTTTTGGTGCAATCTATAGGATTTTCTATGTACACTGTCATGTCATCTGTAAACAATGACAGTTTTATTTCCTCCTTTCCAATTTGGATGCCTTTTATTTTTTTCTTATCTGATTGCTGTGGCTAGAACTTCCAATACTATGTTGAATAGAAGTGGTGAAAGCAGACACCCTTGTCTTGTTGCTGATCTTAGTTAGAAAGCTTTTAGTTTTTGCCCATTGAGTATGATGTTGGCTGTAGGTTTCTCATACATGGCTTTTATTATGTTGAAGTATGTACCCTTGAGATCAAGGAAGAAATCAAAATGTTTCTGGAGACAAATGAAAATGAACTCACAACAGTCCAAAACCTATGGGACACTGCGAGGGCAGTCCTGAGAAAGAAGTTCATAGCAATACAGGCCTATCTAAAAAAATCGAAACATTTTAAACAAACAACATAACCTTACATCTATAAGAACTGGAGGAACAACAACAAATGAAGCCCAGAGGAGTAGAAAGAAGGAAATAATCAAGATTAGGGCAGGACATAGAAAGTAAAAGAACAACTCTAAGGATCAATATGTCCAGGAGCTTGTTCTTTGAAAAGATAAAATTGACAAGCCTTTAAGCAAACTCATCAAGAAAAAAAGAGAGAGGACACAAATAAACAAAATCAGAAATGAAAGAGGAAGATTATAACTGATACCACAGAAATACAAAAGATTGTATGAAATTACTACGAAGAACTATATGCCAAGAAATTCGAAAACCTAGGTGAAATGCACAAATTTCTATAAAAATATAATCTTTCAAACTGAATGAAGAATAAGCAGAAAGCCTGAACAGACTGATAACAGCAGATGAAATGAAAGCAGTCATCAAAAAACTCCCAGCACACAAAAGCCTTGGACCAGACAGCTTCACAGGAGAATTTTACAAAACATGTAGGGAAGAGCTAACCTCTATCCTTCTCAGACTATTCCAAAAAATTGAAGAAGAAGGAAGACTCCGAAACTCTTTTTATGAGGCCAGCATCATCTTAATTACAAAACCAGATAAAGACACAACAAATGAACAAAACTACAGGACAATATCAGTGATGAACATAGATGCTAAAATCCTCAAAAAATATTCACAAGCCACATTCACCAATACATTAAAAAGATCATACACCATGATCGAGTGGGATTCATCCCAGGGATGCAAGGATGGTACAATATTTGCAAATCAACAAATGCAATATATACATCACATAAACAAAAGGAAAGACAAAAATTGCATGATCATGTCAATACATGTGGAAAAAGCATTTGAGAAGGTACAGCACCCATTTATGGGAATAACCTTTTATTCTGAGAGTTATAGGAACATCCTAGAAAGATTTGTTGTGTAGGGGTATTTGGGCAGGATCCTCAAAACTAGGCTGGGATTTTTATTGGGTAATGGTAGATCGACAAAATATCATAGATTTTTGTTTGGGCGACCCTGCCAGGACAATCCAAAGAAGGGCTTAGTTGCTTGAATAGTTTGAATACTAAATTTTAACTTCCACATACTGTAAAACTTCCATAAAACTTTTCTATGAAAAAGCAATATTTCCCTGGATAAAGGACATTAAGGATAGATATGTGTACATATACAATGTTCCTCACAAATACACTGCTTTTAGAGATTTACTGAATCTTACTTCTTGATTGCCTGAGTTATGTTTGCTTAAATTTTGTTTTGCACAAAAATGGTACAAAAGGAATGCTTGCCAATAACATAGGGCTGGGACAGGGTGAGGTGAACTGCATGTAAATGATAAATTCCTACTTCACTGCAATACATTCTGTTGGTTGCCATATAAAGTTTCCAACAGTATCAATGTAAGTGCTTAAACTCTATGTCACATGACATAGATTTGGGTATCTATGATACCCATAAAGTATTTCTATATTGTATCAAATATTTGTGATATTTGTATTTAATTTGATATTTGATTTTTTATTTTTGGTTTTAGAGTGATTTATTTTAAATAGCAACCATGTGAAATTATAAAAATGATCATAATAATAATAATAATGAATATTTATTACATGTTTACTATGTTGGGTACTATAAGTATCTTTCATAGCATACCATTTAGTCCTCACAAAACCTAATTAGTTAGATATTATTGTAAATTCACTTTATTGATGAGAAAACTAATACTAAGAAGGGTTAAGTAAATTGTCCAGGGTTAAACAAGGATTTCAATATCCATTTCTCTGACTGCAGAAACTATATATATATAGTTTCTATATATATATAGAAACTATATATATATAGTTTCTATATATATATAGTTTCTATATATATATATATAGAAACTATATATATAGTTACTATATATAGTTATATATATAGAAACTATATATATAGTTATATAAATAGAAACTATATATATATAGTTTCTACACTGTATTTTTATGTATGTCCAAATCCCTAGGTCATATGAACAATTAGCTCATTGCGACACTAAATTGACACTAATAAACTGATGTAATACAAGTTCTATAGAAGAAACAAAAGGTAACTACAGTGTGATCCTGATAACCCGAGCATGTGTTAGCAAATTAACATTATATAAAATGCTATGCTAAATGCTATAATAGAGGGAAAATTCAATGAGTAAAGGATATAGAGGAGAGGTTGATTTTTAATTAGAGGACTGTGAGGTGATTTTCAAACACGGTATGAGCTGAAATAAAATTTAGAGAATATTGAGAACTCCAGCTGGTAGTTCTAGACTTCGGGGAAGGGGCAGCTGGCAAAGATCCAAGCAAAGACGAAGAGTCCAGAAAACAGAGGATGTGTTCAGGAAATATTGCAGGTAGACTGAAAAAGGCAAACCATAGAGAACAGAGTGGGGGGGGGACTGATATATAAGGAATGAAACTGAAAGATTAGGTAGAAGATGCATTCTAAGCTGAATTCTTTAAACATTATTCAGTAGTGAGTTGGAGCCTTCAGAAGTTTTTGAATTGTCAGATGAAAAGATCAGATTTACAGGGACACATAATCACTAAATGTGAAAGGTGGTTTAGACAGAGGCAGGGAGTTGAGTTAAATTATAAGAGGAAATGAGC
>PVKM010017851.1:0-25537 GCA_004027735.1 Carollia perspicillata
TCGGACTCATCTTTGTTGGGCATCAGTTCGGCCTGTGGATATTTTCATCAGCAGGTGGTTCTTCTGAATTCCTCATTATGCTGGATATATAATGCTGGAGGAAAAAAGCCACTTCCAGGAGAACTTGAAACATGAATATAAACGGCATTTAAAAATTTATTTAGAAAATCTTCCTTTGTAAGGAAATACAGGGTTCCTTCTTTTGTAGCCTGAAGAAAAAGGTTAACTCAACAGAGGGGAAAAATGAAGAGAAGTAGCTATTCCAGTCTTGCTTCGACAAAATCTTTTATTTTCTAATCTTTCTATAGCTCTTTGTATTTTCCAAAGACCTTTACGAAATGCATCCCCCCCCCGCCCCCCAACATAACAAGCCTCTGATCAAAGCAGGTTAGCGTTCATCTTTCCATTTTCTAGATGAGAAAAAAAGAGTTCCAGAGAAGTGAGGTCACCTTCATAGGTCCCAGGGCAAGTCAAAAGTAGAACGAGGTTTTGAAGCCAATACGAGAGTTCTCGGCTTAATTACTCCGCAACGTGTTGTTTCCTGTCTGACTAAAGCTCTACGAATTGGTTAAAAAGGATTTCTAATCTAAGGAGCCAAGTCTAGAATGCCAAAGAAAGGATACTCTATAGGGAGGCTTGAGGTTTTATTAAAGCTGAGATTCCTTGGGGCTACGAGGCTTAGAGAGCTGTGGAGAAGAGCCGGTGCGGTTGAAAGACGTCAGAGGAGGAGCTCGTTCGGGTCTCCTGGGGATCTTGGCTGTATCTCCTTACGGGAGAAATCTGAAAGTGATGTTTGTAGGGCTGACATCTGAGAAAGTGGTTTAGCTCAACTGTTGAGATCTCTGTCCAGTTCTCATGTACCCAGCCAGCTCTTAGTGTGTTTGAATTCCTTTTTCCAGAGGAGAACTTAATTGGTCTCTAATTCTTGAAACTCTAATTTAGGTTATGTACTTTTTTTGCAATATGAATCTATTTATATTTGATGTACATTTGCTGACTGGTACATTGCCAATAATAAATATTCATTAATGTTAATTATAAGAATGATCTTATTTAATATTTACATTTGAAATATGTACTCCACCAATACTAAGGGAATACTTTCAGGATAATTATATTTTACACTTATGTCCAGTGATTTACTTCCTAGAATCTCAAATTTTGGCACAGATATGACTATGGTATTTTTTTCAATATTACTGTTATTAAGAAGTGTTGGTCCTGTTTTATAAATGAGGAGTGTAAGAAAGAAAAGGGAATGATTTTCAGAAAGTCTCACAGTAGGTTGAAATGAAATAGAATGAAGATTTAGGCCCATGTGCCCTGGCTGGTGTAGCTCAGTGGATTGAGCTCGGGCCTGTGGACCAAAGGATCGAGGTTCAACTCCCAGTCAGGGCACATGCCTGTGTTGCAGGCCAGTTCCCAGCATGCGACGCATGAGAGGCAACCATACATTGATATTTCTCTCCCTCTCTTCTTCCCTTCCCCTCTAAAGATAAATAAATAAAAAAATCTTAAAAGAAAGATTAAATAAAGCTTAAAAAAAAGATTTAGGCCCATGTTCCCAAATTTCACTGAAAATAGTCTAGTTCTTGGAACTAGACTAATGATCAAGAAGTTATGTTGAGGCATGATTAGATCACATTTATGGAAGTATCTTTGGTACTAAAATTCAATTTTAAAAAATAAATTTTTCTTTTGACTCTACCTGGAGATTCTAATCTCTACTGGCAATCGGAGGCAGTTTTTTTCCCCATTAAAGTTAACATGTGATTGTTTATTTCTGATGATTTGGATAGTAATATTACCTATTTATATTACTGCTATTTTTTCAAATCAGCACAATCAATATAGAAATTAATTTTTATTTTTAACATATAGATCCATAATTAAAAAAAATAGGAGTTGAAGTTAGAATAGTTAGGAGTTAGACTAGTCTTAATATAAGTGGAAAATGCCTTTAGTAGTTTATTTTAGAAATAAATCCAGTAGATATTTTAGAGGTGTATTACTTAGTTATTTTTATAACCATGTATGAATAAAATGAGTAACTGGTCTAAATATTTAAAAGCAATGGAAATTATGCATTTTGTAGCATTTTTTTCATGTTAAAATTTGATAAAATACCTTAGAGTATTAAGTATTTTTGTCATTTGTTTTAAATAGCACTTCTCAACAGGTGATTTATAGTTCACCCACATCAGAGTCACTCAAGATAGTTATTAAAATTCAGAGCCAAGGGTCTCACCCCAAATAAACTAAACATGATTCTTAACACTGGGGTTCAGAAATCTGCATTTTAAATATGCTTTTTAGGTGAATTGTATAAACTGCAAGTAATTCAGCATCGCTTCAATGTGAGGGGGCAGGGAGGTGGGGACCAAGTCAAGGGAGATGACCAAGGACAAGAAGGGCACAATATGCTGTGATATTCAGCTCTTCTCCTGGAGGCAATGGAGATTTAAGATAGGCAGTCACACAAGTCAACTAACTTCATTTGAGTTACTTTTATAAATTATTTGTTTAGAGAGTTAATCCCACTATCAAGAAAGATAACTGGGTCTAAATGCATTTAGGATTATATTCTTAGATTATCTTAAAGGGTATCAGATGTACATAATTTATTTCTCACATTTCTGGCATTAATGGTTCCAAAATTTTTGCTTGTGAATGACAACCCATATAAACAACTATTGTTTTCCTATTATCATTCAGATAAAAGTTAAGGCATGGAAAAATAAACTCAAGGATCCACTGATAATATTGGTGATATACATTAACAATCACAAAACCTTTGGTAACTGTAAATGCCATTATTATACTCAGAGAATGGAAAACATTTCTGAAGCAACTGATTCAAGGCTGATACACTTTTTTTTAGTCTATGTTAGTCTTTTTTTGTGTGTCAGCAATTTATACGGGCTTGTGTATTTTTTCAGTTATAAGTTATCTGCCTTCTGTGTGACTAAAAATGTAATTGTGGTAGTGAGGTTAGCCTATTGAAATAAACAACCCAAAACGTGGCTCAGCACAGTAAAGGATGGCTTGTCACTCATGCCACAGCCAATGCAGGTTATCAGGGGGAAGATGGAGCTTTGCTCCATGCAGACATTCCAGGCCTTTTTCAAGGAATTTTTCAAGGAATCTCTTAAAGCCTTGAGGTATAATCTGCCCCTGGCCTTCAGACAAGGTGGGAAGAGGCTGTAGGGAAGTTATGCATCCTCTTAACCACCTCACTGGAGGTGACATCACTGTCTCCCCACATTCCACTGGTGAGAACATGTCACGTGATCCCACTGAGCTGCCAGGCATCTGGAAACTGAGGTTTGATACTTCTTCCAGAAAGAAGAGAGCAGAGCCAGCCTCTGTCACCACAGACTATTCTTCCTGATCACTCATATCAAAGATATGTGCTTGTGAGTAGGAACTGCTCAAATAGAGAGACTTATGCATATCCCTACAGTCAGCCATTCATTGAAAGCAACTGCCTTTGCTAGACGGTCCAGGGCAGTCTTTATCAGACTTTTTGACTGTACTCCTATAAGAAATGTAATTTACACGGTGACTCAATACCAGTACATACATACCAGTGCAAGCATTTTATACCTGCTGTTAAGGAAACAACAATTACTCTTGCTATATGTTGTACACTCTGGTATTTTCTACACTGTTTTTCTACATTATTCTATTGCATTTTATACTCTTGCCTGACAAGGCTCATTGTAGTTTGGGAAGGCTCCATTCCATCCTCAGCAGTCTCTGCTCCTGAGGGGAGCTGCCCAGAAGAGTGTGAATCTGGGTTTCCCCGATATGTCGACGACTCTCCCTGCAGTCCTTCAGGGACACAACGATGCGCCATATCACTTGTGATCCCTTCTGTGTGCTTTCCTTCTCCCCTACAGCTAATGCTGTCATTTTTCTCAAGTAAAAGTAAAGGATGTCCAGTGAAATGTTTCAGGCAATGAATGGTTTTTTGGTATACGTAATTCTGTCTCATGCAATATTTGGGACATGCTTACACCAAAACAATTTTAGTTGAACTTTAAATTAACTGAATGTCCTGTATTTTACCTGGTAGTCCTTACTGCAGAAAACAAGATAATGTAGATGAGAGATTCTTTTTTTATCTTATTTAATCTTTTTTGTATTTTTTCTATTACCATTTCGTTCCCTTATACCCTTGTACCCCAGCAGTCACCACACTGCTGTCCATGGCCATGAGTCCTTTTTCCTTTTTGCTCAATCACTCCACCCCTAACCTGCTACCCTCCCCGCTGCCCTGGCCCACTAGCTGTCATCTTGCAGGTTCCTTTCAGTTTATTTCTCTTCATTGGTGATAATAAGGAAATCAGACAGGCACCAGATCTTGGCTTTAGGGACAAGGGTGGGAAGGCTTTAGTTTGGGGCCTGATTTGTAGTGAGGCAGGGAGAAGAGAGAAATTGTCATCAAAGTCAGTAGGAGGTAGCAGAGAAATGGGTAGCTGGGGTGGGGTGACGCTGACCGGAGAGACTACAGGGACTGGCAAGGAAGGAATTCCATGCAAGCAGAGTTCCTGTGGTCCTGCAGTGAGTGCAGGAGTTCCCATCCCACCAGGGCCTTTACCCCCTTACCCACACCCCTTGGGATCCCATTCCTCTTCCTCCATTTCCCTTGTTATTATCTGAGCTTTGCTAGAGGCTCTCTCTCTCAGGTGACAAACCACCAACGGGAACTTGGAACATATAGACAGGGTTGGGGCATCTCTAAAGGGAAGGAGCTTTATCAGGGGTTGGATGAGGAGGGAGGATCTATCTTTTGAATCCTTAGTTGAAAATATGGATGACTTTTCATAGGAATGTGGTCTTTGACTGGTAGTATTTTCTGGATGACTTTTCATAGGAATGTGGTCTTTGACTGGTAGTATTTTCTGTGGAAAAGATTCTGCAAGAAATTCTCTAGGAGCACACTAAAATGCAGATCCCTGAGCCCCATGCAAAAGTTTGGATTTATTAGTCTAGGGTAAGGCTCTGGATTCCATATGTATCTTTTACAAGCTCCTAGTACCATACTTTTTGGAAAATATTGTAATGAAGTATAGTATAGCATGGTGTAGTCCAGTCTAGTGTAGTTTAGTGTTACATAGTATTGGTGACTTACAGTACGATAAGCATACTATAAATTTAGTTAGCATCTAGAAATTTTCTGGGATCTTTTATCTTTATTTATTTTTAAAATCAATGCTTTGGAGTTGCAAGCTACATTCTTACCAAAGGACTGTGGAAACAGAGCCCCTTCCCAAACTGAAGACATGGCTGATACAAATGCCATCTAGTGGCCAATCTAGTTTTAGCTAGTTTAAACTAGTTTTTGCTAAAAAGTAGTTAACATGCCAAGGAATTTGATTTTCCACCTTACCCATCTTGAGGAACTAACTCTGGGATACCAATATTACATGTTATTGTAAATTCTTCTGGGAATGGTCCCAGCTAGGTCCACGTTACTGCCACGTGGATACTTTTGATTTTTCCATCTCTGGAGAGCAGGCAGCTGGGACAGGTGGGCTGGACTGCAGAGTTGCTCTGCTGTAGAGAAGGTATTCCCTGAGGTCACTTATCAAGGGGGTATAGAGTATTTGCTATTCATTCATTCATTATTAAATCACTCATTCAACACAGAGTTGGCATTTATTTATTTATACAGTTCCAACTAGGTTTAAGGCCCTGTGCTAGGGAATAAAAGATTAATCAGACTGAGTTTTTATTGTTTCATGGGGGTGTTGTGTTTCAAGAAGAAATATATACATCCATGCCTTTCATGAAACTAAATTTTGTGACATTTAGGAAGGTGAATCAGACATGGTCCTAACCTTAAGGAGAGTGTGTGTGTGTGTGTGTGTGTGTGTGTGTGTGTGTATTCAGTAGAAGAAGCGGGAAGCTCCTAACACTGCTCTAGGTGCAGCCTTTGGGGAGGTAAGAGGTGCACTCACAGAACAAGGAGTAATAGCAGATGTCCGCTGAACTGCGTGGCTCTATCCACAAGCGCTGCCCCTCTCACCTCAGCTCTCCCTGCCTTCCCTATGTAGCTCTGCACGGGTTGGAATCAATAGACAATGGTGAGTATAGAAGGATCCCCAAATGGCTGGTTTTCACACATCCATGGGTGTCAACTGCAACACAGAAACTTAAAAAAAAAGCTGGCTTTGTCAGTGTAGTTGGCATTCGAGTCAACTAACTTGTCTTAAAACTTTTATATAGATTTTAGGTAGCTTATGCAGCTAATCAATCCAAATGAAAAATTCTAGAGGCTATTTCTTGGTTAATTTTTATGGTGGGAAGAAAAGACACCAGTTGAATAACAAAGAGAAGCTTGTGTTGGAACTTAGCTCCTGTGAATTAGTCGTAATCCCCCTGAGTGCCTTCCCGGACAGCAGCGCTAAATTCAGTGGTGCTTTCCAGCTTCTCCTGCCCCCATTTCCCTCCGTTAGGGTCCTGAGTGATTAATTTTATTCAATGAATCTTAAACTGATATTTTTACTGTAAAATTTTTCAGACATTCAGAGACAGATTTCACTTTAATGGTTTAAATTTGAGGAGTTTTCCAGTGCTTCGCTGGGTTGCTGCTCTGAGTGCTGAGGCGGAAGAGGGAACTTAAAGGACAATTTATAAAGCAGGTAATACATGTGACACTCACATTGCGTGCTCAAGTCTGCAAGCAGAAAGTTGATCTTGCTTTTTTTTCCTTTAGAAAAATTCCCAACCCATTACTCAATTAAAGCTCTAACCCAACACCCCAGATTGTAATGTATTAATGATATGGGTACACATAATGTAATGCTCTATTTAAAAATAAATATAAGAAAATATCTTAAATGATTTATGGTACAATAAAATTTGGTTATATTTATGTATTGATAATATATCTTATTAATATGTTTTTTGCATTTTTGACATGCCATTAACTCTGATTAACATGAAAGCAACCTTTGGTTACTTAAAAAGAGCTTTTGTAGTAATGTAAATTGTATTGGTTAATGTCAGTGGGACTTATGCAAATTTCATGGGCCTAATATAATTTTTGTGAGTCTTATGATTTTCCAGAAAGAGAAAAAGCAGCTTTGAGTTACCAGCCATTATTTCTGAGAGACAGCAGATCCCTTTTTCAAGGCAAAACGGATTGCAGTTTCTGGGCAAAGGAAACTGCTCACAGATGCTCCTGCTAGGCACAGCGTTGGTCACAGCTGCTCTTCCCAGGGCAGGCTAAGATTGTGTTTGTGATTCTCCAACTTCCCTTTTTGCCAATCAAATATAAACGTTTAGTTAAGTGTCCTTTTTTTAATGATTACAGAGGCAACAACCTGACATAGACTAGCAAGCCCATAAGTAAGGCTTAGACACACTTCCTTTTAGAAATTATGTTTAAAATTTTTTTACTTATTTATTTTTAGAGAGGGGAAGGGAAGGAGAAAGAGAGGGAGAGAAACATTGATGTGTGGTTGTCTCTCACAGGCCCCATACTGAGGACCCGGCCTGCAACCCAAGCATGTGCCCTGACTGCAAATCGAACTGGTGACCCTTTGGTTCGCAGGCCCACGCTGAATCCACTGAGCAACACCAGCCAGGGCTAGACATACTTCCTTTAATAAAGATTCTCCATGCATTCATTCACTTACTCATTCATTCCTTCAGCAAATACTTATTAAACAACCACTATGTATTGGGTACTGTTCTAGGTGCTGAGATTTCAATAATGGACCAAATAGTTCACTATCTTGCCCCATAGGCTCAAGCTTACATTCTAGTGGGTAGATATAGACAATAAACAAAAGAATAAACAAAACATGTAATATGCAAATGGTGATAAATGCTATGGAGAAGAATAAAGCAGGTAAGGGGTGGAGGGAGTTCCAGGATGGAGGGGATTCAAATTTAAATACAATGGTCAGAGAAGACCTCACTGAGAACATAGACAAATGAAGGTTGTCTAAGGAATGAGCCCTGTGTTCTAGGCAGAGGAGACAGCAAGTGCCATGGGCCCCAGGTAGGAGAGTGCCGGATGTGTTGACTGAACAACCAGGAGCAAGACGGGTGCAGTAATGGAGGGGAGAACACAGAGGCTGAGGTCAGAGAGCTAATGGGGTCAGATTGGGTAGGGCTTTGTAGGTCATTGTAAGGACTTTGGTGTTTGCTCTGGGGGAGAAAGAGAGCCGCTGGAGGGTTTTGAGCAGAGAAATAACACTATGGCTCCCTAATTAAAATAGGAAGCAAGGTCGTCAGCTGAGAGTGAAGATAAGGAGGAGGGTACTGGAAGAGATTATGATGCAGTCACCTAGAAGGGTGGGGCAATGATTGGTTAGGGAAATATAGTGTGATTACCAGGCAGCACAGAGGGCCCACCTGGGGTTACTGGTCATGAATTTAAAGTGAGATCAGGCAGCTATGGGGAGCAGGCAGAGTAAGATTTAATGAGGGTTGAGGTTTTCCCAAGGACTAAAAGAAGGAAGGGTGGGGAAAGGGAGCCGAGGGCCTCACAAGGGAGTGATTTAGAGATGGACTCTGGAATTTAGGCTGGGTAGGGAGACAAGTGAGGGCCAAGGGGCAGGGACAGCGAAGTGAGGCAGGATCGGTGGACCGGAGGTGTCGTGCAGCAGGATTGTTGGGTATGGGCAGTGAGCTCGGGTCACACCATTCTTTCTGGACTTTTTGTCCCCCGATATCTTAGCTTTCAGAACACTGGCAGAAGATACCCACAGTGGCTGAGTTAGAAGTTTAGGCACTCAGCGTGTAGATTTCATTAAGAAAAGTTACAACCTAGCAGAATTTGGCTTTCCAAGATTATTTGCTTTATCTTAACTGAAAAACAAACAAAAACTGAACAAAAAACAAAAACAGGACCGAGATCAAGGAGACAAAATATCCCATTCAGTTGGAAATAGTCAATGAACACATGAAAATCCTATTTATACTTTCCATTGCCCCAGGCATTGGATGTGTCATAGGAAAACACTGTGAATGATAGCACAGTAATAGTTACGGTAAAACAAAAACACAAGATTAGCCAATAAATACTTGCCATTGGAATATACATTTCATTTACAAAACCATGCTGTTTCTCTGTTGCTTTTGAAGAGAGACTATTAGATTGTAAACACATAAAACTTGAAAGAAGAGTAAACATCAATTATTTAGTGCTTTTCCTTAAATACGGATTAAAATGCCAGCATTTGGAATTTCATTACTTACAAATGGTAGTCAAGCTTCTTGAGTCAAAATCGCATCAGGATGTATACGTTAAACTGGAAAGAGGATTTAAAAACCTCTGCTTCCTCCCCAACCCAAAAGCCTTTTAGGTAGATGATGGTAAAAAACAAGGACACTTCAAGTTCTGCAGGTGGTTGAATATCAAGGATAATTTGCTATTCAATTATTTTTAAGAAAATAAATTGAGTGACTTAAATACAAACTATTTTAAATGGGCAAGCTCATAAGAACATAAGTTTTGTTTTATAGTTCTCAAATTTCAAACACAGATTTTTTTTGTTGTTTTGCTGTAGGATGGAAGTAGATAGAGACATACAGATATTTTAAACTAAGGATGTGAGAAAATTAAACTGGCTTGAGCAACTTCCATAAAGTCTGTATATTTTAACATTGAGTATAGATTTTTCCATTTTTCTGTGACTTAACTGAGAAATGAAACAAGGACACATTTCAGGAATCTTTATGGCGTGTTGCTTTGCCACAGTGCAGTGTCAAATATTACCATCAGCACTAGAACTGTATTATTTTTAAGATAAATTAAGGTCATATAAAAACACAGTTGTTTGAATTTTCTCAAAATTACAAGTCACAGTGTTTTGGTCCCCTGACCCCTTGCCCAAACATGGGAGGAATTTATATGATTTTCATTTTTAATCTACGCATGAATCTTTGGGCCTAGAGCTTTATCAAGAAGTCGAGATTCTTTATAAAGAGCTGAAGTAACTAACCTATTAGTTGAAAACATTTCCATAAGCAAAAGTCACAAAGAAGCTTTGTTACTAAAAAGCCAATTTTAGCTACATTTTGAAAGGGATACGGTAGCCTAATCAACCACTTGCATATGAGCCCCCTCAATATTTAAGAGCCCCAAGGATTTTTAAAACTTTAAACAAACTTTTATTACACAAAGCTCACATAATTGGATACTTCTCTACTTTGTACACAATTATTCCTATACTCCACAGGGAGGCTGCTTCTTAACTTCTCATCTTCTCAGGTGATCTCAAACACTAAAATCCTGATTTTCACAGAACGGTAGTAAAAAATGTCTCAGTGATTTCAGTTGAGACCAGTACATTAGTTCATGACTATTGCACTTAATTATCAGGAATGTACAAATGTATTTTTATTCAAAAATACAACATAAGTTGTCCATAGGCAGGGACAGCGACAGCAGCAGACCATTGTCTGTTGTCAGCTGAAACCAGTGACTGATAGTCACTGTGATTTTCTTAAATGTCAGCCAGCCGTTTCTTCAGTCCTCGCCTTCAACGGACTTCTCTGAACTTACAGGTGAAGAGCACTACCTTGAGCTTCCTCTCATACTTCTCACCAATAATGGGATTAGAACATGCCACCTCCCACACCACCTCCCATTCCACCCGTCCCGCCCACCCAGGGTCTTTCTCTTCTTTAGGAACTTCTGTGGCTACAGCTTTTGCTGTTGTTAACAGAAAGGCCACTCCGGCAGCATCCAATAAAGCAGTTCTTACAGCCTTCATTGGATCAACAATTCCGTTTCCGCTATATTCACAACATCTCCTAGCATAGTGTCATAACCAACTTCTGAGGAATTTTGCGTAGTTTTCTCAACGGTCTATGATTACTCAACACCTACATTCTTAACAATTGATCTTTTGGCTGGAGGTAATCAGGCCGAGGCCGGAAAGCACCGAGGCAGGGCACAACCCCCTCCCAGAACAATGCCTTCCTCAGCAGCAGCGCGTGCAGCCCGAGGGCATCTGTTACTTTGTCTTTCTTTTCATTCACTTCAGTGTCACTTGTCCCCTCAGCCGGCCGCACAGCGGCGCCATGTGAGAGTTTCATCAGATGTTCATTTAGTTTTTCCTTTTCACATTGACTAGTTGTGATATTTAACTGCCAGGTGATTTCTTGAGTGTATTTTTCAATTTGAGTCTTGTCACCTTTTCCATTCAAGAACATGGCATCATCTTTGGTCACAATGTCATCTCCAAGTTCTCCTAAGTCATGATCTCCTAAGTCATGAGGGTGAACATCTTTAAGATTTAGAGTCAAACCTCCTCCAAACACTGCACCACCAGTAGCAGTAGTTGGTTCTTTCTTTTTATTTATTTATCTTTAGAGCAGAAGGGAAGGAGAGAGGGAGAGAGACACCAATGTATGGTTGCCTCTCATGCGTCCCCTGCTGGGAACTGGCCTGCAACCCAGGCATTTGCCCTGACTGGGAATCGAACCACGATCCTTTGGTTCACAGGCCCGCACTCAATCCACTGAGCTACACCAGCCAGGGCATGGTTCTTTTTTTTGTCACTGAAACCTAGAGCTTCGACTGCTGTAACCTGAAGACTAACTGTTAGCCCACTCAGAACAAGTGTGCTTGGAACGTCTCCATCCGCATATTCAGCAATTATGACCAAGGGCTTCCGGGGAGCACTGGTGATGTCAAGAGCAGGTCCAACAGGCTGAACACGAGAAATTTTCTTTTCACTCAGTAGAACATAGGCATCTTGGTATTCACCTTTCTGACCTTTTGCTGTACTAATAAAGTATGAAGACATATAAACTTGATCAAACTTCATGCCTTCAATAATTTCTAATTCATCATTTCATATTTTTCCATCCTTTTACTGTGATGACACTCTTTCTTTCAAGCTTCTTTAAAAAGATCACATTGGAAGTAATATTGCCAATTTCATTGTCTTCATTTGCAGAAGTTGTAGCAAACTGACTTATGTCTTCAGGGGTTGTCACATGTTTAGATTGCTTCTTAAATTCAGAAATTACAGCAGCAACAGCTAACATCATGCCTCTCTGGATTTCCGCTGGATTAGCTCCTCTGTTACTCTTCTCAAAACCTTCCGTGACGATGGCATGTGCCAGCACAGCAGCAGTGGTGGTGCCATCCTGGCCTCTTCATTTCTGTTATTGGTAACATCTGGGACAAGTTTAGAGCCCAAATTTTTATCTTAAGTCAATGGACTTTCCAATGATCACACCATCTTTTGTTACTTTGAGACTTCCTAAACTCTGATCAACAATCTCTCTTCTTCCCCTGGGCCCCACAGTAATGGCTACAGTGCTGGCCGAAAAGGCCTAGAGCTTGAAGCATCGAGGCTCAGGCATCTGCACCAAATTTTACATCTTTGGCATGAACCTGAGTAAGATGAGGAGCCAGTGCCCTGGACATGGGCATCATCTGGTGAAGAACTTTGTGTAATCAAAGCATTTCTTTGGGGCAGTGGCAGGGCATGTTGAGCGGTGAGGCAGGCCATCATTGGCAAGTGAGGGCCAAGGGTTTTCAATTAGTATGAAATTAAAAAGTTGGATGAAAGGTAATCTTAAATTCATAGTAATAAAACTGACAGTTGTGGTGAAGGTGTATGATATGACAATTAGTTAAATCAGTTACTGACCATTTGACACTTGCTAAATTTGATTGAGGCCTGCAAAAGTAGATCTAAGGGAGTTTATAATCATATCTCAAGGAGCTTACAATTTCTTGGAGGATATAAGACATGCAAGTTAGCAAAATACAACATGTGATGAATGATCTTAGGGAAGGGGCAGTATTAATTCTCTTACTTTCAAAAACATTTTTTCCTCCTAGGAGTATTCATTGCTTTTACACTCGGCACACTCTTAACTGTCTTAGAAAATATTTATCAATTTCCTGGGCTGCCTAGCATCTGAATTATCATCCTGGATTTGGAGAATTCTTATCATAGGAGTTTTGGTAGGAGGAAGACTGAAAAAGCCAGATAGTTGCTTTCCCAGCCTCCTTCACGGCTAGGGTGTAGGCACATGACCAAGGCTCAACCAGTTGATTTAAAAAATATAACAGCTTCATTGAGATGTAATTCACATGCTATTCAAATCACCCAGTTTAAGTGTACAATTCAGTCTTTCTTAATATATTCACAGTTGCATAGCAATCAACTTTAAAACATTTTCACCACCTCAAAAAGAAACTCCATGCTCATTGGCAGCCAATCCCCATTTCCTCTGATCTCCTCAGTCCTAGCAACACTAATCTACTTTTTATCTTTGTGTATTTTCCTATTCTGGACATTTCACATCAATGGAATCATATAATAATTCTTTCATAGTTGACTTCTTTCACTTAGCATAATGCTTTCAAGATTCATCTATGTTGTGACATGCATCAGAACTTTATTCCTTTATAGTGCTGAATAACTTTCCATTGTATATATTTTATTTTTCTATTCATCAGTTGATGGATATTTGGGTTGTTTCCAATATTTAGTTATTATGAATAATGCTGATATGAACATTCATATACCAGTTTTTCTGTGGGCATATATTTTAATTTCTCTTGGGTATACAGTGAGGAGAATTGCTGGGTCATGTGATAACTCTAAGTTTAATGTTTTTAGGACTGGGTCTTTTCTAAACAGAATATGCTGGGTGGGGCAAAAGTAGACTTATGGTTCTTTGTGTGAAAAATAATACAATAATTCATAAATAACAAAAAATTAACTCTGTTTTGCATACTGACAACTAAACCTACTTTTGCCCCATCCTGTATTATTTTCCAAAGTGGTTGCACCATTTTGCATTTTACCATCCATGTGTGACAGTTCCAACTTTTTCATGTCTTCGTCAACACTTGTTATTATCTGTCTTTTTGAATATAACCATCCTAATAGGTGTCAGGTGATACCTCATTGTGGTTTTCATTTGCATTTTCATGATGGCTAATGATGCTGAATATCTTTTCATGTTTTATTTGAACATTTTTATATCTTCTTCGGGAATATGTCTATTTAAATCTTTAGCCCACTTCTTTAACTTGGGTTATTGGCCTTTTTACCACTGAGTTGTAAGGGTTCTTCATAGATTCTAGCTACAAGTGCCTTATCAGATCTGTGATTTGCAAAGTTTCATCCTATAAGTTTTATTTTCATTTGTCTAATTATGCCCTTTGAAATATTAAAATCTTTTTTGATCAAGTCCAATTTATCTAATTTTTTTTTTCTGAGAAATCATTGCCTAATCCAAAGTCATGAAAATTTACTTCTATGTTTTCCTCTGAGAGTCTTACAGTTTTAGCTTTTACATTTAGGTATTTGGTACATACTGAGTTAATTTTTGTGTATGATGTGAGGTGGGGTTCCAACTTTATTCTTTGCATGTTGCTCTCCAGTTGCCTCTCCCACCACCACTGGTTGATTTTTCCTTCTGCATTTAATCGTCTTGGCACTTTTGCCAAAAATCAATTGACTGTAAATGTGAGGATTTATTTCTAGACTCTCAATTCTATTCCATCGATCTGTATGTCTATCCTTATGCCATTACCATAACTGCCTTGATTACCATAGCTTTGAAGTAAACTTTGAAACTGAGAAGTGTAAGTCCTTCAGCGTTGTTCTTTTTCAATTTTGTTTTGGCTATTCTGGGTTCTTTTAGTTTCCATATGAATTTTAGTACAAGCTTGTACATTTCTGCACAAAAGCGAGCCAGGATTTAGAGAGAGATTTTGTTGCATCTGTAGATCACTGTGGCTACTAAAGCCATCTTAACAGCATCAAGTGTTCCAATCTAGGGCCATCAATGTAGTTCCATTTATTTAGGTCTTTAATTTCTTTTAACAGTATTTTGTAGTTTTCAGAGTAGATGTTTTGAATTCCTTTTTAAAAATTTATTCAGCATTTTATTTTATTTTTTGCTAATACTATATACAGAATTGTTTCCTTAACTTCACTTTTAGTTTGCTCATTACTGCTGTATAGACCTACAGGTGAGTTCTGCATGTTGATCTTGTGTTATACAACCTTAGTGAACTTGTTTATTGGTTCTAAAAGTTTTTTAGTGGCTACCTTAGGATTTTCTATACAAGATCATGTCATTTGCAAATAGAAATATTAATAGTTTTATTTTTTACATTCTAATCTGATACCTTTTATTTAATTTTGCTCTCTAACTGCTATGGCTAGACTCTCTGGTACAATGCTGAATAAGCAGTGAGAATCAGCATTCTTGTCTCATTCCTGACCATAGAGGTAAAAACCTTTTAGTCATTCCCCATGAGTTCAACCTGTCAAATTTTGGGTACAAATAAATAGGGATCATTGGAGAACCCATTCCAACCCTTCTTATTCCCCTTTTCTGCTTTATTTTTTGCATGTATCTGTATGGTTTTAACGATTTGTTTTATTGTCTGTTCCCACCTCCTCCTGACCTCTCCTATGCCCCTCTCCACCCACATAATGTAAGTGCCATTAGGGCAGGCATTTTTGTTTGTTTTCATCACTGTTTCATCCACGTCTAGAATTCTACTGGGCACATAGTAGTACTCAATACATATTTGTTGATTGAAGGAATGATAACACGGTGTGTTTTCTGTTGCTGGTTTGCAAACTTTTTGTAAAGGGAAGCATAATTTTGGATTTTTAAAAAACTTTGTTTTGTCTATACCAACTAGCATAATGTGTCAGATAGAGTAGGGCTTAGTAAATTTTGGTGAAATGGAATCAAATATTGTACTGAAGACAAAAGGCTTCATGGACATGAGAGTTGAGCAAAGGCTGAAAGGATGAGTAAGAATGAGGTGGGCAGAAGCAGGAAAATACTAGTGGTGTAAAATGTAAATTTTAATACTTTGTTTTTTAAAAACAAATGCATAAAAATTATTCTCCCACAGTACTGGGGACCAAAACCTTGAAATACAGTTGTTGGTAGGGCCATGTTCTGTACAAAGCCTCTAGGGGAGGATCCTTCCTGGCCCTCTCTAGGTTCTTGTAACCCCTGGCTTGCACCTGTGGTACTTGGTCTCTGATTCCATTGTCACTTGGTATCCTCCCTGTGTATCTATGTCTTCACATGCCATTTTCCTCTTCTTATAAGAACGCCAGTTATCTTGGCTTTGGCTTTAAGATAATGACCTCATCTTAACTTTATTACATCTATAAAGACCCTACTTCCAGATAAGGTCATACACACAGGTACCAGGGGTTAGCACTTCAACATATCTGTTTGGAGGACACAATTCAACCCATAACACACCATGACGTTTATGGTTGATGTGACCCATTTCTACTTTCCCAGTCTCATCGCTTGCTCATCACTCTCTGTGCCCATGCTTCAGCGCTACTGACCCACTGGCTGCTGTCCAGTCTAGAATGCCCCAGTCTGATAGGCTAACACCATGTGATACTTCACGGCTCAGCTCACGTGTCACTTTCTCTGGGAAGGCTTCTTTGAGTCCAAGTCAGGTTAGGAGACTCTCTGATAGGCCCATTATAATATTTATCCTGCTGTACTATAATGATTGGTTTCCTGCCTTTTCCTCACACTAACTGAAGTTGAAAGTATAGACTTTGTGTCCTGTTTACCATTGTGTTCTCCTTGCTAAGCACAGGGCTTAGCGTTTGACAGACACCCAGTTAATGTTTACTATTGAATATGAGCAATACTATGAAGGAAATTTAATAGAACCTAGAAACAAATAGGGTTAATGGAAAAAGAAGAAATAAAGGATTACTTTAGAACTTGAGTAGAAAGCCAAAGAGGTATATATGAACAGAAAGGGTGAAATTCAAAGGGGAAGTGGTTTTGGGGAAAAATATTATAATTCCAATTAAAATGGGTTATGGAAGGAATATGTAGTAGAGGGGGAGATTCTTTGAGGACAAGGTCTGTGCCTTGTCATTGTCTTCATAGTACTTAGTATTTTGCCTGGCATAAAAGAGGCAATCAACTCATATTGATTATATGAATTGTAAAGTGAATGTTTCCAGGTCTTTAGGATAGTATTTCTACTGATTGGACAGAGAAGTTGTGGACAATAATGGGGTTGAGGACTATGAAGATAAAGCCTTCAGCTTCAGGTATGTTGATGTGAAACTTAGAAGAGAATGGTTAAGGGTGAAATTCCTGGTAAACAAATCTGGGAGCCATGAGAGCTCAGAGCTGTGGACTTGAAAGTTATTGGTGTGTGTTTGGGAGTATTAATATAGAGATGATAATTAAAGACATGGGATCTTTTTAGATGAGGTTTTTACAGGGATTTGGTATAGAGATTGGAAAAGTCTCTGTACCAGTAACAGATTGGAAAAGAGATGTCAGAGACTTGGGAAACCACACATTTGCACACGAGGAGGTGCAAGTTAGTCCAGAGAAGGAGATGGAGAAGGAGCAGGTGTTCTATAACAGAATACATGAATAGGATAGTGTCACAGACCCCAAGAGAGAAAATAATTTTAAAAACAGGAGCTCATTAACTGTGCCAACTGTTGAAAAAACACCAAGAATAGTGAGGACTAATGAAAGTTAATCAGTTTTAGCTTTAGATTTAGGTTTAGTCACTTGTGACTTTCAAGGGAAATATTTCAGTGGAATGCTGGCAGTTAAAACTAATCCCAGGTGTTTAAAAAGGAGTTGGTGACAATTTGGTGGTAGTAAGAGAGGTGGTGTGTAAACAATATAATTAAATTTGGCAAGAAGAGAAGAGAAACTGAAGAGTATCTTTGAAAGGTGATCAGGATCAGCAAAGACTACTGTGCTTTTGGACTGAGAGGCATTTTTGACAAATTCAGTGTGTGTGTGTGTTTGGTTCCCAACTCAGGTTAGAGCTGAAACAGTGAATTACCTGGTAGAGAAATCACAGGTAGAGAAATCATACAGCTTTGGCTCAATAATGCAGATGGTCTCCTTCTGGGTACTAGAGCTTGGTTCTGTGGCCAGTGCTGGAAAAGAGAAACGGGGTAGAAGGGATATGAGGAGTGTTTACAGTGAAACAGAAATTGTTAGGTCAGGGAGCACAGTCTAAGCATGTTGGAACAGAAAGGACTGAGTAAACCTCTCTGTTTATAGATAAGACAGCTGAGGTTCAGGAAGAAAGCCTGGGACTTCTGAGTACTAATGAAACAATATCTAAGTTGTTGGATAGGGTGATAGATTTGCTTTCCTTTCTCCTCAGACTGAGTGGAATTCCATGCACCATTACTGCTTCCTAAGAGGGTATCAGATTGTAGGCAAACCAGGAATTGCTGCCTGCCCCTTTGTTGAGGTTGTTGCTGATCAGAGAGTCTAGCATTAGCCTCTCTGGGGAAAGAGTCTGCTTCTCAGAAAGCTCCTGGATCCACTTTGGCTGTGCTTTGCAAATAGGGACAGGGAAGTGGAAACCCACACTGTTGCCTCCCCAGGGTCATCATTAACCAAACTGGCTGGCTGAGAAGCCTGTGGCTATGGAAACCAACCTTATGAGGGAAGATGGGTTGTAAAAATAAGCCTCTTTTCTTTTCTACTTGATTTACTGGAATGATGCCTTGGCTCTTTGAATTAGATCCTGCAGAAATACCAGATTGGATTATTTAATATTCTCGGTCAATACCTTATCATCATTTTCTTAAACGTTCTCTCCTATGGGGCTGTTTTGGTTCTGTTGAAGACAATGATCGATACTGCATTTTCCTATGCACACAGGTTTTTACATTGTGAACCCATGACAGTCTTCGCTTGTCATGTGTGGAAACTCAGATTCCTGCGATGGAGAAGAATACTCTGGTGCTGGGCATACCTTTGTGGCTGGAACTCAGGATGATGAAAGGAGTAGTGAGCTGGGAGTCTGATGTATTGGTATCCACTCATATATATATAACTGTTTTCTTCCCCAAAATATTTCTTCATCATTGAGGTTCAGGAAAGATATGTATGTTCTGTATATATGTATATGTTATACACATGCACACAGATGCCAGAATTCCTTAACCACATATGGAAATTCCATATTCGAGGATAATAAGTACTAGGATTAAATGGCAGAGGAGAATACGTGTGGCAGATATATGGAAGGGTTTATTAAAACATTATCTGGGTTATTCAAGTTACTGTCCTCTAACCTTATCTTTTGTCCCCCACACTGTTGTTCAGTTTTTACATCATTATTCTAGATAGCACCGGAAAGCCTGTGGCAGCCTATTCAGAAATCGCTAACATATTAAACTGAATAGCAAGTAAGTAATTTCAATAATAACGTGTAGCCAATAACAATCACCCAAAACTGGCAGAATTTCAAAACCTTTGAAGGCTTCTCTCTAACTACAGGATTCTATAGGGTATTAAAACCAAATAAAAAAAAATCTCAAAGCCTTTCAAATTATTAATCTAGGCATAGTGGTTAATTCAGCTATGGATAGAGAATTTTTTACATTTGTTTGTGCTTTATTTTTATTATTTTTTCACATTTTTAAATTGTTGTTCAAGTACAGTGGTTTTCATTTCCCACCCCCTGATCTCTCCCCACGACCCTAGCTATCCCTAATGGATAGAGAATTTGTCTTCACTTCTTGTTCTAAACTGGGACTGTGTCAGCAGCTAACCAGAGACTGCCTTGTACAGGATGTTGAGAGACAGGAGAGACCTAATATAAAAAAAAAGAAAGGAGATTAGAGCAAAGGGCACCAATACAAGACCCAGGGAAGCTACACTGGGAAAACCAACAATGGCCATACATGCAAAAGATTCTCAGTGTATTAAAGAGGTCACACCCTACTTTAGAGCAAGACTTCTGCTGAACTGTTAAAGAGAGGCTTTTCTATTTTTAAAAATAACTTCAAAGAAGGATCATGGCCTCCATTGGTAACCCATTAAATTATTTAATAACTTTCTGCCAGGATTTAGTGTCATCTGTTCTGTTAAGGCTGAGTCCAACTTGTTAGGAGTTTAGATGAACTAACCTGACATGCACCCCTGGGGTGTAGACATTCTTATATGTGAGGGTTACAGTTAGGTATTTATTTTTAGGAGAGCATAATTTCTTTCTCCTTAATTTTTTGTTCTCCTTAATATTCTCCATTGCTTTCCTTTAAACCCTTCAAAGTTTCCTGAATACTGCAAATATGAGCTTGATTCTTGTCTTTGATTATCTCAGGGTCAGACTGCTCATTTTGGACACTGCATGAAAGGTGAAAGCATTGAGGTAGTGTTCAACCTTCTTCCTTTGCAAGTTATGTTCACATGGGTAGCATAATATTAAAGTTGACATTTCTGCCAAGATCCAAAGATATAATTAATGCTGCATTCTAAGGGAATTCCTATGCGGAGTTTCCAAAGAAATAAACTGAGAACTGGTTACATGATTCTTAACTCTCTCGTCCATACAAAGGTCATATAAAGATTGAGAAAGCTTCAGTATTTGTAAGGATTTCTCTGGAGAGAATTGTGCTGGGTCCCATTTCCAAGGAAGTAATTTGGGAAGGTGCTCTTCTTCATCTCAGATCAAGAGAAAGAAGATTTTACAGATGTCATGAAGAACTTGATATGTGTCTCCTGTGGTTAAGGGAACACAGTGGACCAGTGTCTGATGATTACATGGTAAATCTAAAAGGCAGAGACCAGCCTGCTAGGTGCTCTGGCCACCTAGAGTATAGAAGAGGTAACTGTGTTGGTTGACCTTTTTTCCCAGTGTATGTTGGGCAAAGAATACTGGGAGTATTTGCCACGGACCAGATGTGGATTACGTAAGAGAATGCTGGCCTGGAGAATGCTGGGCTCAAACTATTATCAGGGTCTATCTCTGCTGACTGCATCTCCCAGTGTAGCTTTTTGTATGTTCAATCTAAACAGACAGGCCCTCTCTTTGTAATTACAGGATGGCTGTCAGAAGTTCCTGGAAGCTAATCTTTCCAGTTTCGAAAACCAGTGAAATAGAGCAAGTCTTTCTCCCACTGTTCTTAGCACAAGGCCTATGATGTGTTTCTATTGGACTGGCTTATGTCACATACTCAGCCCTGAACAATGGCCAGGTTGACTTGGGGTTGAGTTTTGTACTTCACCCGTGGAGCTGCGGAAGGGTGTCTCATCCAGCACACCAGGCCAAGAGTGGGGAAGGAGTAGGTCCACAAATGAATATTATGTTCATGCCAGAGAAAGGTGGTGTAGATGCCAAGTAGACTAGCTATACATGTTCTACACACCTAGCATTTCTGTAGCTGTTATGCCTCTTCCTTTCTCTTTGTGTGCATGTGTGTGATTATAGCAACAAAAGAGAAAAGATTAAGGTCTGTGGTGGGCAATGAAATCTTTTCAGATTAAATGTGAGGCCAGCTCTAGAAAAAATGAGATGAGAATGTTTCTGCTGAGGATTTGGAGCGTTTATTGGAGTTGTAGGTAACCTGAGAAGTTGAGGAAGTGGTGGCTCTACTCGGAAGACCTACAACAAAACCTGAAATCTTTGTGAAGGAGATGTATGGATACTTAAGACTCACACTGTCTCCAACATTTTCATGTTAAAGAGCAACTCAAAGATAGTGCTGGATATGTGCTATATACTTGAGCAAAAATGGTTCTCCATATAAACTAAATCCTCTAATAGTATTCTTTCATATTATTTCCTTTCATAATTGGAATATAATTTTCTGCTATATATAGATGGGGGTTATTTAGATCTCACACTAGGCTGTAAATTCCATCAGGGCAAGAGATAGGGTGTCCATTTGGCTCACCATTGATCACCAGTATTTTGCAGAGAGCCTGGCACCTAGTTCAGCAAATATTTACTGAATGAATGGTTGAATAAAGTTTGTCCTCTTAAACCCACAGCATGACTTGAAAAAGAAGCCCATGTTTCTATGGGGGAGGAGGGCCTGCTAGCGTTGCTAAACCAGTTTGCCTGCCAGCTGACCCGCAGATCTGATGTGGGCCGCCAGGTTGTGCTTTCTGTCATTCAGAGCATTTACAGAACTCTGTGTCAAGAGTCTGCTTTCAAGATATGGCGCATGGAGTGAAGAACACCGCCTGGTATGTGATAAATATTTGAATGAGAGACATGCTAAAGGAGGGAGAGTTATTTATAAGATGAATAATCTGGACCCTTTGGGTGGTCACAGACAAAAGTTACACTTACGTATTATGTACATTTTTATGTTTTGATTAAAAAAACATCCACCTTATATCCGTATGATAGAATAAATGTTCTCCCTCATGTAACATAATGTTCATAATCATCACCTAGTGGCTATGTAATATTTCAGGAAGTAGATTGTCCATAAGATAATTAATCACATTCCTACTGTTGGAAAACTTAGTTGTTTCTGATTTTTCCAATGCTGTAGATAATATAGGGAGCGACAGTTCTGTGCATGTCACTTTGACCGTCCCTTGGATATTTTCTAGGAAGGTTTCCCTGGGGTATTACTCCTGACTCCAGCCTCAGGAAATGAGGAGTTAAACTGATCTTTTAACATAGGGTGTATTACGGATGGTTGGAGGTCAGTCTGTATTCTGTCCACTAAGGGTCCTGCTGCAGGTGAGGTCCCAGAGCAGGAGTCCCTCTGGTATCAAGCCCCAGCCTGGGCACCTTCTCCAAAGCAATGAAGAAGCTTTGCCAATATCAGGAAAGGAAATTAGAGAGTCTGGGTTGTCTATTTTTTTATCATTTTCATTAACATGTTTATTTTGTGATTTGTGTTTTTTAATACAAACATTATTTTTAGAACAATTTAAGATTTACAGAAAAATTACAAAAATTACAAAATGACAAAATTACACAGAAAGGTTCCATATATCCCATACCCAGATTATTAACATCTTACATTAGTATGGTACATTTGTTATAACTAATGAACCAATGTTGATATATTATTGTTCAATTTGTTTACTTTTATTTATATTTTAAAATTAAGACTATTAGGCTTTTACTTCAATAAAGCAGCTTTCAAATAACCCTAAAGTAAAAACAAACAAAAAAAAAAAAAAGAAAAGAAAAGAAGAAGGAAAAAAAGGAAGACCATGATTACAGTCACAGGTGCTTCTTGAGAAGACTAGAAAAGAGGTCCTTGCCCTTATTTCTGCTTAAAAAAATCAATATGTAGGATTATATACAGGGTGGGGACAAGTAGGTTTACAGTTGTGAGTATGTGAAACAGAGTTTATTCTTGTATTATTGTTTATTAATTATTGTATTGTTTTTCATAGAAACAACTGCAAACCTACTTTTGCCCCTCCCTGTACCATGTGGCAGAATTTGGAAGCATTCTACTTTGTAAGATTTCCATTAACAATTGCTTACTGTGGGGGGGCTCTGCCTGAAGACACCCCCGCCTCCCCTGGTCCGCCACAGATGAACATAATACTACCAAGACATGATTTTCTTGGGGAGGAAAGGAGCTAGTCTCTCAAAGGAGAAAGGCCCAGAGCCCCTTCCTCAATGGCTTTTTATTAGGTTCATAACACACAGGGATACAGATAAGGCTCATCAATCCATGTCAGGCTGTAAGGGTCAAACAATAAATAACAAAGAACTCTGAGGGCCTATTTTGAGTCAGGGTCAGATAGCTAAAGAGCCATAAAACTTTGAGGATCAAACTCACTTCTTGCTTGGACCCTTATTTAATTGAGAGCATTCTAAACAAAAGCAGGTTTCACAGGATTTTACATATTCTTTCTTAGGCCTGATTACCCCGGAAACCGCTCTAGCCAGCAGAGGCCTGCACCCCCTCCCCATCAAGATGCAGGCTTAAGTGGATTAGAGCAAGGAAGTGCTTCTCCCAGAGCTTCTCCCAGATGGAAAGGGGACTCAAAATAGTCAAGGGGGGGGGGCGGTGAGGGCCCTTCGCCCTCACTTGCTGCAGCCCCCAGAGTCCTTTTTTGATGGCCTCCCACACGATCGTGTCTGCTTGGGTTGCTTCTCCTCTGAGGGGTCGTACCCCTAGACTCTGACTAACCGACCAAGCATTGGGGGCGAGAGATGGCAGAAGCAGCGCTCTTGCCAGGGAGATAAGCTTTGTTTCCTCAGTGGCTCACAGTCCGGAGGTCGCTCACTCAGCCTTAGCCACAGGGGGTGGTTACAACTCCTGAAACCAGACAGAGCGGTTCCCAACAGCTTACTGTATTTTTCATTGTTATTGCTGAGAACTGACTAATGTGTTTTCTGAAATATTATTGTTCTTTTCTTCTTGTATTTTTTGTTCAAGTTCTGCTAAAAGTCTTCCTAATTAGTAAATTAATTTTGACTTCAAAATATTTAAAAATCACTTACTTTAGTCTTTTCCCCCACTATAATTTTAGGAAGTTGATGCCAAACTGACTTGCAGTCCTTCTTGGGTTGTCCTTTTCTGCCTCGTAACTAGTCTTCTAATCACCTCTTCTGGGAGCGGTCTACTGGCTGAGGGACACTGTTGAGGGCTGCTGTCCGAAAAACGTTGGGAAGATGAAGATTGTGCTCCTCACTTTCTCCTTCTACTCTCACCTTTACTGATTTCCTCCTTTGGTTTTTTCGGTCCCTAGCTGTGGTCTGTGGTCTCTGTGAGGGCCCCCTACTGATTCTAGACTTCAGGTACTCATGGCCTTGTGTCAGTCTCTCCCTTCAGGCAGCAGGCTTCTACCCAACAGGATATGGCAATGTTGGGGGGGATGTGATTTGTGTGATTATGTCAGAAAAGATTTCGAACTCTTGAATTTTCCTCTAACATTGGTTTCATTCCCAGCCTTTTTTAATTTTATGAGAGGCATCCCTGGTACTCAGCTGATAAGCCTGAAGGACCAGAAATTTTGGAGTCACCCTTGATTCACTCCTCTCGTACCCACCCCTGCACTCATATAATCAAACATTACTGAGCCTATGACTGGTAACTCTGTCTCTAAAACATGCCTTAGATCTGTTTACCTTTTTCTATTGACACCACGCTGATCTAATTTGCCTCATTTTTCACTGGGAATTGCTATCACAGCTTTTTATAATCGGCAGAGTAATGCTTCTCTTCCTATTCCCGCCAGAAATGTGCACACTTTAGTCCCTGGAATGTGAAAATGGACTTTGCCAATGTGATTAAGGGTATGGACCTTCATAGGTGGTGAGATTATCCTGAATTGTCTGGGTGGCCCCAATCTAATCACATGGGTCCTTAAGAGCAAAGACTTTTGTGACTGAGTCAGAGAGATGAAATGGCCTCTAGTAGCTAAGAACCGCCTGAGTTTATAACCAGCAAGATTTTATTTTTAGAGAGGGGGGAGAGAGGGAGAGAAACATTAATGTGAGAGAGAAACATCCATCAGTTGTTTCCTGAACACACCCTGGCCAGGAGCCAAACCTACAACCCAGGGATATGCCCTGACTGGGAATCTAACCGGCAACCTTTTGCTTTGTGGGACAATGTCTGACCAACTGAGCCATACTGGTCAGGTTTATAGCCAGCAAGAAAACAAAACCTCAGCTCTACAACCATAGGTCAATGAATTCTTCCAACGACCAGAATAAACAAGAAACTGATTCTCCCCCAGAGCTGCCAGAAAGGACTGCAGTCCTGCTGATGTTAGCTCAGTGAGACCCCTGTGAGACAGCAGACCTACAGAGCTGTAT
>PVKM010017852.1:0-25530 GCA_004027735.1 Carollia perspicillata
TTTTTTTTTCTGTCATAGACGGGCTTGGCAGGGGTGATTTTGGAAATTATTTGGGGGCATGTTGACAGTCTATATATTTAATTTTGGGACAACTGAGCGGGCCCATGAAATGTGTGTTAGGAGCTGACCAGTAGGTCAGTGCCCTGCTGGGCCTCTGCCTGACACACTCAGGTCTCACCTGTGCCCCGGCTGATGGCTCGTTTTCCATTTGAGATCTTATGAAAGTGAAGCCTGGTCCTCTCCCTGGGGAAGGTGCTATGTGCTTAATAATAGCTGTTGGGCTAAGGGCCTCCCCTGGGCACTGTGAGGCCTCCACGATGCAGATGGAGAAACTTGGGCACAGTGGGTGAAATGACATGCCGATAGCGAGGATATGGTGGGGCTCAGACTGGACTTGGGTCTTAGCTTGCTCTGTTGGCGGTGCCAGGTGCCCACCCCCAACCCTGCCCCGCCCCACCTGTGTTTCCAACCCTGGGCTGCAGCCCACTCACCCGGAACCTTTTCCGCAGCATGCTGTTGAGGGCGAAATCGTCCTTCCAGGCGCTCTGTGCCTCCTGGATGTGGGTCAGGGTGGGGAGGGCCTTCTTGAGTGTGCTTCGGTCAGCCTCACCATGCTCCAGGCGGAACATGGCATCTGTCTCCAGCTTCTGCTTCTTCTCCTGCTCTGCAAGGGTGAGAGCATGGCTGTGCTTTCTGGGGCCTGGATCAGGATCAGGCTCAGGCTCAGGCTCAGGGTCAGGGATGGCTTTGGGGCTGTCCATGGAGCTCACCTGTTGTCAGCACCTGCTCGTTGTCTGCCATGTCCCAGCGCTCCTCCTTGCGCTGGGCGCCACTCACAATCACATAGTCACAATTGGCAGGGTCTGTCTGCATCTCGATGTAGTTGATGCAGAGGTGGCATTTCATCCGGAACCTGGGTGGTGGGCAGGATTCAGGACACTGTGGCCACCCCAGGCTGTCATGCGACCCCTGCCTGCTTCCCTCCACCTATGCACACCATTCCACAAGTGTTCACTAAGCACCTACTGCATGCTACATGCCAGGCTCCATACCTAGGGGTAGAGCCACGAGTGAGACAGACATGGTCCTGTCACTCCAGAACTAACCTTCTGACTGGAGTTTGTTCATTCATTCATTCACTTACTCAACAAACCTTCCTGAGCTAGGCTGCTCTGTGGCAGGCTTGGCACCAGCTGCCAGGAACACAGCAGTGAAACAAGCCAACCTACTCTTGGAGGGACTAACATTCCAGCAGGGGTGATGCTGCCTGCAAAGGCACAAGCAACCACAGTGTGGGGTGGTGCTCCCCACTCTAGAAAAGGCTGAGAGGGGCTGGAAGCAGAAACCTGATGTGAGGGAGGAACCCTTGCGGATGTCTCTGGAAGACTGAGTGTTCCAGGCAGAGGGCACAGAGGCGGGACCTCGGTAAGAGAGGGACAGCAAGGAGGCCGTGTGGCTAATGTAGAGTGAGGCAGAGACTGGAAGGAGCTAAAGGCAGGGAGGGGACAGAGCAGAGTGTTTGGGGTCTTGAGGACCACAGAGGGACTTTTACTGTGAGGAAGGTGGGAGCCGTGGAGGGTTCTAAGCAGAGGGACATGCTGATTGACACCCCAGGATGGTTTCTAGGACAGAACTGCAGGGAGCTGCTATCGGGAAAAGGGTAGGAGCCCCCCCTCCCACTCAGACTCCCTTACAGCCTGTTCACCCTGTGGCCCCTCTGTGTCCCTGAGACACCTGCTAGGCTGCCCCTACCTGTAGATTGGGGTTGTGTAGTAATTGCCAACCTTCTTCTTTTCTGCGTTGTAACGAACACCTGGAAGGAGAGGAGAGTGGGAACCCAGGCTCAGGCCACCCTAGTGTCTTTTCCCTGGGTGGGGGGCAGACAGGGGTGGTATCCTGCCCCCCTGCAGGGGAGCTACCTTGGGAGGGTACTGAAATTCAAGGCAGAGCCGTGTTCAGGCTTTGACAGGCACTCACGCTACAGCAAAGGGTGGACAGGAGCCAAAGGGCCTGGGTTTGAATCCTGATCCTGCCAGCTATCTGCTTGTAAGGGCCTCACCCCTCCGGGCCTCGGTTTCCCCACCTATGCAAGGAGGATGAGTGCAAGGCCTACTGTCCAGGCTGACTGTGAGAACGGTAGGCGCTAATGATCACGTGACTGCTTACATCAGGGCCTGGCTCTGCAAGCGTTCGAGAAGGGCTGGATTTATTATTTTTCTAGAGAATTTTCAGGTTTTTTGTTATTTTGCTGGTTAGATGTATATTTTTGACTCTGTATGACCTTGCTTATCAGTGAAAAAAAAGCTTAAACCAGACAAACGGAGCTTGGGCTGGCGGGTGGCATGGCTTGGCTGGGCTTCCCTTTCCTGGTGGCTACTTCCCTTCATGGCCCTGGGGTGACCCATGTGTGGGGTCAGGCCAAGCCCCACTCTTTGTCCTCTGAGCAGCTGGTGGCCTTCGAGGCAGATTCTCCTGACTGGGTCTGATCAAGCAGAAACGATAGGGGCTCACTTGTCCTCCTCATCAGTGGGGTGGTGTGGTTCCCCCCTTCCTGCACTTCCATAGCCTCTGTGAGGAGGACTGGACCCTGCCACGGAGAGCCACGAGCTCCTGTTTACAGAGTGAGCTGCTCCCTGGCCCAGGAGCTGTGTGAAGAGCTTAGGGAGGTGCTGTGAGGACCCCAGAGGAGGAAATGGGGTCAGGGGAGTTGAGTGCAGCTTTGGCCCCATGCCTGTCTGTAATCTGTGTACTTCTGGCACAGTCAGAGGTCCGACAGTTAATGGTAACAGTAAAGGACAGTGACGGCAGCAGACTGAATGTATGAGTCCTCACGCTGTGCTATGTGCTGTGCGCTCGGCACTTTATATGCCACGTAGGTGGGCACTTACATCATCTGAATTTTACAGGTGGGTAAACTGAGGCATACAGAGGCTCAGTCGCTTGCCCAGGGTCACCCAACTAGGAGGTGAACCCAGAGCCTGGCCTCCTCACTACTCTGCGATAAGGTATCTGCTGCCCGCCCATCACTTGGGCGCCATCTCCTCTCTGGCTCCTGATTGGGAGCATCCCGGAGGGTGACACTTGCGGTTCGTGGGCTTCAGTGTCTGTGGGGCCAAATAGGCGGGACTGGCAGGAGCAGGGGGTGGGTGCAAACTCACCCATGCCGATGTGGTTCTTGCAGCCGTCACACCAGATGTTATACGGCATCTCGAACCTACACAAACAGAAAACAGTTCCTTTGCTCCTGCTTACAGGGCTCTCCCTTGGTCTCCACCCCTGCAGCTCTGGTCATAGCTGCACTGCAAAGGGCCCAAACACAGCAAGCACAAAGAACGGCTGGCGAATGTTCCCACAGCAGGGCCCGTCCAGTCTGCTGCTCCCTGGCCAGCCAACCCACGCGGGGTGAGTCTCCATGGGTGCTGCTGTGTTTTCCATGCCTCACCACACCGCAGAGCTGGGAGCAGAGGGGCAAGCAGTAGGGGCACTGGTGTCTTTCGAGTTAAGTGTTTGTACTGTCACCAATTTCTTTTTCACATGTGGTTCTACATGTGACACACAATTCTGGTTTTCTATGAACAGCAGTGACAGAGCTTCCCTTTTAAAACAGAATGTTAAGTAATGAATAGCCAGGAGGTGAGGGCTCAGCTACCAGAGTGGACAGGGGTGGTGTGCGCAGGCCCCAGGCAGGCAAGCCTGGCTGGCTCCGGGGCAAGGAAACACGGAGGGAGTTTTGATGAGACCTTCCTCCCCGTGCCTCCTGAGGTTACTCTTGGGAACTTGTGTCTTGACTCTTTTTCCACAGATGTTCCCTCCTTTGATGGTTTTGTCACGGGATCCTCTGCCTAGGCCCAGGGTGGGCACCAGACAGAGGTCAGAGTTCATGAGGCAGAGAAGGAAGGAGTGAAGGGTTTGCCTTTCTGGGGACACATATCTGGCTTCCTGCCAAGGAGGGCTGGCCAGAAATGGGAGAATCCCCAAGGAAGGGCCACTGCCCTGGCTCCACTGCAGTAATGGCTCCGATTTCTCATTCTCCCTCCTCATCCTCCCCGTGTCCATGCCCTTTGCAATGAGATTCTGCAGCAGTTCCTGTTAGGAGGTGAAGGGCAACACAACGCACTTCGAAAAATCGATGGCACAGAAATGACGGTGTGCCAGCTTTGGGTGTTGGCCTCAAGAGTCCTCGTGCACCTCTGCTCACTCTCTTTTGGGACCTGCAGCTGTTGTATAAACACGCCCAGGCTGGATGGCTGGAGGCTGAGGCACATGGAGCAGAGCCCAGCTGCCGCTGCCCACAGCCATGCAGGGCCAACCAGTCCCCAGCCAGCCGACCCCCAAACGTGTGAAGGAACCAGGCCCAAGTCAGCCAAGCCCAGTCCAGGCCAGCAGAGGCATTCAGCTGGGCCGCAGACTTGTGAGCAATAATATGTGATTATTGTTTTGTTAGGAGGCAACAGCTAACTAATACAGTGACTCTCTGCTTAACAGAATTAAGACCCTGCAGCACTGGGCAAAACAGAGCGCTGAATTCTCCTTGAGATTGAGGCCAGGTAGGACAAGGGGCAGGGGTCCTCAGGCCTTACCTGATGATGAGGATGCCCTGGGACAGCTTCCGAGCCCGCTCCCGCAGCGGGTGGCTGTGGTGGTACCGGTTGAGAGAGCCATGCTGTGCAGAAAGGAGGAGGGAGCGGGTTAGCCTGCTGAGCTGGGCAAGCTAATGCTCTCCTGCATAGGCCGAGGGGCGTCTTTCTTACGACCTGCCAGGGGTGTTAAGAGTGAAATGGAAGGCACAGAGGCCTTGGTGAAGCCAATGGGGCTGGACTCAGGAATACATGAGTTTGAATCCTCTCCAATTTTAGAGCTGAAAGAGCCATGTGAGCCTGGGTAGTAACCTCACCTTTTGCCTTCCTGAGCCTCGGTTTCCCATGACTATGGTCAGGTGTTGTGGGGAAAATTAGGTGAAATGACAATACTGGCAAAGGTTTATTGGGTACTTTATCGGCGTTTTCTCTCTTAAATACCTCAATGATTCTGTGAGGACAAGTTGTTTAATTTTTTAGCATTATTTTAAAATAAGATTTTATTTATTTATTTTTAGAGAGAGGGGAAGGGAGGGGCAGAGAGAGGAGAGAAACATCAATGTGAGAGAGAAACATCCATCTGCCTTTTGTATGCTCTCAACCAGGGACAAACCTGTAACCCAGGCAGGCGTGTGCCTTGACTGGGAATTGAACTGGCGACCCTTTGCTTTGTGGAATGATGCCCAGCTGAGCCACACTGGTCAGGGCTTACTTCCTTTTTGCCTTGAGGAAATTGGTGCACAGAGGCTGAGTTAGGGCCTGGGACCACGCAGCCGGATCACGTGAACCCATTCAGCAGGGCTTACCGAGCATCTGGACTATGGGGACACAGCTGTGAACGAGACAGAATTGTCTCTGCCCTAGTGGAGCCAGTGTTCTAAAGGGGCAGATGGACAGCACCTGAATAAAGGGACAATGCATCAGGGAGTTATACGGGCTATGAAGGGAAATAAAGCACTAGGTGACAAGATGGAGAACAAGATGGGGGTTAGGGAGGCCCTCTGAGAGGACAGACATAAAGGAAGGGAAAGAGATTCGTGGTCAAACGGAGGACGAGGTTCCAGGCAGAGGGAACAGCAGAGGGTATGACCAGAGGAGCTGGAGTCAGGAGAGTGAGGGACTCTGACCCCAGAGCCTGAGTGCCTAACCTCATCCTGGCTCCACTGGAAACACGCCACGCTGAGCGCAGGGTACAAGGTCACTGATGAGAGCCACGCTGACCACTGGGAATGAAGACCGCCCTGAGACTCATGTCACAAGCACAGGGCAGAAAGATCTCAGGGCCACCCACACTTTGGCAGCCATGGCTCCGATTCAGGAGGGCATGAGGTACCTCCTGACCCCTGCCCTGTGCAGTCTCTGCTATCATGGATATGGAGAAGGAAGCCCGCCCCTTACCTTTTCAGGATTGAAATCTGGAGGGTAGTACTTGTTTACTCCTTTCCTTTCACCCTGGAAAGCGGAAGAGAGACATTACTCAGAGAGGGTCTTGTAGGGGGCATAGTGGCGCAGACTCAAGGGGCAGAACCTGGATGAGGGAGGCTGAGGAAGGCCCTGGGCTCCACGTCTGATCAGGGACTGGTGACCTGGGAGAAAAGCCCACTGTTGTGGCCATGAAAAATTCCACCAGCGTTCAACTCTCCTAGAGCAATAGCTTTCGGTATTTTGGGGGCCATGACTTACAGTAAGATTTATTGAACACTGCAGTGGTGCACATACACCCATAACACAGCTGAGGCACAGGCTTCATGAAAGAACCCTTACCCTGGCTGGGGAGTCTCTTTTCAAATGCTGGAAGCCACCTGCTGTGTTGACTGAACAACTCACCAGAGCAGTGGGTCTTAAACATGGCTGCACGTTACAGCCATCTGAGGAGTTTCTAAAATACCACTCACTGGGGCCCACCCCCAGAAAACTAGCAGAGAACCTGCTCTGAGGAGTGGCGCCCGAACACTGCGCCTTTAAGAAGCAACCTGAAAACTGTGTTTAAACAAATCCTTGTATGTGCTTGTTCACAACCACATTATTCACAATGGCCAAAAGGTGGAAACAACCCAGATGCCCATCAATGGATAAATGGGTAGCCAGATATGGTCCACCTACACACTGAAATATTACTCAGTCATAAAAACCAATGAAGCTCTGACACAGGCTACAGCGTGGATGAACCTTGAAGACATGATGCAAAGTGAAAGAAGCCAGACACAGAAGGCCGCACGGTGTATGAGTCTCTTTACATGAAATGTCCTGAACAGGCAGACCCACGGAGAGATGAAGCAGACGGGTGGCTGCCCGGGGGTGGGGGAGGGGGCACGGGGAGTGACTGCTGATGGGGACGGGGTTTACTTCTGGCTGACGGAAATGTTTTAGAACTAGATAGAGGAGATGGCTGCACAACATTATGAATGTAGTAAATGCCATTGGATGATACACTTTATTTATTTAAAAAATATTTATTTTTAGAGAGATGGTGCTAATGAAAACAGAGAGATAACATTGGACCAAAGAAGCTGTGTGACTCCCGTCAGCTCCCCCTCTCAAGAGAAACGGCATGTCTGCACGCCTGTGCTCCCCCTTAGGAGCTTCCCCCTCCCAAATCCCCACGTTTGCCCTATATGAACTTGCTTCTACAAGCTCAAGGTAAAGTGGATATTAGTGTTTCAATGTTCCACCTTCTCAACTGTTAGCCTCTGGTATTAATAAAAGTGCAATTATAATCCAATCCCTGTCTCTACTTTTTGGCTGAGTGGTGACAGGCAGCATGAGCTCTGGACTGGGTTGACTTTCTGTTTCAGGTGGAAGGGAGAGAGGAAGAGAGAGAGAAGCACCAATGTGAGAGAGAAACATCGATTAGTTGCCCTCATAGGTGCCCCCAACTGGGGATTGAACCCACAATCCAGGCATGTGACCTGACTGGGAATAGAACTGGCAACCTTTCAGGGTGTACGGTGATGTCCAATTCACTGAGCCACATCACTCAGGGTGGGACGATGCATTTTAAAATGGTTAATTTTGTCAGGTGAATTTCACCTCGTTAAAAAAAAAAGAAAGAAAACAGCTTCCTGGGTGATTTAAGTGGGCAGCAAAGTTTGAGAACTGCACTGAAAGATCATGAATCCAGAGTCTGAAAATACCATCTTAGAGCTCAGCCACGTAGAAGGGGCTTTCGGAGGGGAAGCGACTGTTGTGGGAGTCTGATAAAGACTACAAAAGAATCCCAAGGAGCACACGCCAGTCTACTCACCATCTTGGGAGCTGCCTACTGGTCCTCACCTTCAACGCGGCCAATCTGAAAAGACAAGACACTGACACTGACTGAGCTATGTTGGCCCTCTGCCCAGTCACACCTTCCTGGGGAGCCTGGCAGAGGGTCCATGGCTTCCCTGAGAAGGTACCGTGGGCTGGGTCCAGTGGTGGCACTCAGAAGAGCCCCCTCCCCCCAGGTGTAGGAGGTGTCCAAAGAGCGGCATTTGTTGGTTTGGAAAGAGCATCCTGTCCACTCTCCATGTGACATATATTCACAGCTAACACTTCTCACACCCACAGCCCCTGTCCCAGCTCTTCTGGACCACCGCAGTCACCTCTCCCTGGTGTCCTGCTCTGCCCTCAACTCCCACAATCTGCTCTTTTCACAGAGGTCAGGGGCACCTCTTAAAAAATGAGTCTGAAATATCATTCTTCTGCTTAAACCCCTCCTATGATTCCCTTTGCTTTGAGATCACGTCAAGCTCCTCCCTGCGGCCTGCTCCTCCAAGCCTGCCTCGCACCCCTCTCCCTTGTGCTCACTCTGTTCCAGTCACACTGGCCTTCCGGTGGCCCTCAGAGGCTAAGCAGGTGCAGGCCAACTGCCTTGAGTGCTCCTCCAGGAGCTGTCCGTTTTTTGTCACAGGTCTCAGCTCAAACATCACTTTTGTCAGACACCTCGTTAGAGTTCCTTCTCTCTTGGAGTTCTTACCACATCACCCTGCGTCTATTTGTCTACAGCTCTCTCCTCTGCAAGGTCTCACCTTGCTGTATCTCTAGCACCAAGGACAGTGCCTGGCCTCTGATAAGTTCTGATGAAGAACCACTAATCAAGGTTCCCTAAGAATCAGTGCAGGTGACACAGGTATCAAATGCAGGGGCATCCTGTGCACCCTGCATGTGTGGAGGAGAGACTTTTAGGTGTAGAATGGGGATTGGCAAAATTTCTATTAAGGAACATATAGTAAATACTGCTGGCTTTCTGGACCAGACTCTGTCCCAACAACTCAACTCTGCCCATCACAGCTACAAAGCAGCTGTGGACAACAGGTGAATGAATGGGTGTGCCTGTACGCCAGTAAAACTTTACTTAGGGACACTGAAATTTGCATTTCACACGACTGTCACCTGTCACAAAACATTATTCTCCTTTTGATTTTTCCCTAATCATTTAAGAAGTTAATACTATTCTTAACTAGCAGGCTGCACAAAATCAGATTGGTTTTGGCCTGTGGGCATAGTCTGCCAGCTCCCTGTGCTAGAGTCAGGAAGTTTGGTCTTGTTTTTGCCAGTTTAGCTGTGCACTCTTTAATGGTTACAGTGTGCCAGCTGCTGCACTGTGTCTGACATCATTGCCTCATTTACTCTACATTATGTTACTATTATCTCCAATTGACATCGGGGATTGAGTATTGGGTTGGCCAAAAAGTCCACTTAGTTTTTTCTGTAAAATAGAAGACATACTTTTCATTTTCACCCATAACTTTATTGAACTGGATATTTCTAGTATGCCGGCTATCTCCCGCTACTGGTTTCTAGTGGGTAGAGGCCAGGGGTGCTGCTAAACATCTTCCAATGCATAAGACAGCCCCACTGCAAATAATTATTTGCCCAAAATGTCAATAGTATTAAGAAACTCTGCAAACCACTTTTGACACGTTTGATCAGTCACAGCACATTCTCCATACAGCGCACAAACCTTTTATTGAGTTTGTTGCATTTTTACCTTTCTTGAAATAATAAAGCGTAACATGCTGAAAATGTTGCACATATCCTCCCATCTTCAATATTAAAATGACTGCACAAAAATTTACCAATTTTGGTTTAAATGCACACTGATATGACAGCTGTCACAATACAATCTAACAGAATTGTTTCTAATGAAGTTAAAGACAATTAAGCAGTACTAGAGTTATCATATGGAAAAAACTGAACAAACTTTTTGGCCAAACCAAAAATTTGTCCAGGGTTAGAAGCTGATGGGGAGGTAGAGTTGGGGTGCAAAGTGCTGTAAACTATTCCACCTTGTCCTGAACCTCTCTCCATCTTGTGTTCTCCATCTGTAAAGTGTGCCCCTGGACCAAATTTTCCTAAGGTCCCTTCCAATCTAAAAATGCTTTTGTTAACAAAACAGTTAAGTGCCCCCACGGGCTTTGAAGTCACAGTTCCTTGAGCTTGAACCCCAGCTTTACTCCTCACTCACTAGGTGACCTTGGACAGTGTCTGAACTTCCCCAAACTTATAATTCCTCACCTGTAAAGAGCAGATGAGGTCAACAGGGCTGACTTTCTGGCATTGTTACAGATGACATAATACACTGGGAAGTGCTTGCACAAAGCACTGTTTATAGGAGCTGGGGGTCTTAACATGATTTTACTACCCCAGTGATGGTGTAGCTGAGGCTATAGGGTGGATATATAGAAATCTCTGATCCCTGGTTTCAAGAGTAATCAGAGATTGCATGTGCCCAGGACATACTGTTTGGAATGAGATACGGACTCTGCTGCTTGAGAGAGCCTCGGCTTGACTCTGTTTGGGCACGCTGCTATCTTTGCGCCTCAGTTTCTACAACTGTAAAATGGGGTTTACAAAAGTATCAACCTGATAATTTTAATGTTAAGACTCAGTGACTTAAATAAAGTTCTTAGAACAGCTCCTGTAGCCGAATTAATCGTTAGTAGTTTTGATGATATTTCATGTCCACCGTTTTACAAACATCATTTTACAAACTGTTTATCACAACCCAGCGCGGTAAGGGGTTACAGGTTCCACTTTCCAGATGTCATAGACCCAAGGGCCCTTCAGGCACAATATGGGCCAAGGCTGAATCTCGGGTCACGACCGTAACCGGGGATTCGGGTCGTGGGTCACGAATGGGACCTGGGCCGGCTCCGAACATGGGACCCGCGACTGCAGAGCCCCGCGACCTCCGACATGACAGTTTCCGTACGGTGGCTCCAAGACTGGATGAGGTAGCAGTTTGACCCCCAGCCCAACCAGGCCTGCCGGCCCCTCCGCCTGCCCGGACTTACCTGCCCCCTCCCTGACGTCACAGCGCGCCTATGCCCGGAAGTAAGGGATAGACGCGCATGGGGTGTAGCGCAGTCCGGGTGACGGGAGACGCAGGACGCCTGCGAGAGGCGGGGCTAGGTGGCAGCGCCACGCTGATTGGCTGAGTAAAGAACACGCCGCGCGTTCTTAGTTGGTGGAGTGGACTAATTCAGGCCTGCCCCTCCCCATTGCGTACGCGTCACGACGCCCACCTTCGGTCCCGCCCACTCTACCTAGTTCAATCCGAGGCCGGCCTCCCTAACGGTGCCCTCCCGCGAGCACAATCTAGCCGGCTGAAACCTTTCAGCGGGGATGGGAGAAGTCCAGGCTGCGTAGGACGAAGTAAAGCAGCCAGGTGGTTTTGAACAGTTAGCGCGCCAAGGGGTGTTTTTCCATTTGTAAATGGTTAGGGTAAAAAAAAAATCAAAAGAATAACATTTTGTGACGTGAAAATAATAGGAAGTTTAAGTTTTAGTATCCGTAAATGAACTTTTATTGGAATACAGCTAAGTCCATTTATTTACCTGGTATGTATGGCCACTTTGCCACTACAGTAGCGAAGTTAAATGTTTACAACAGAGTGTGTATGGTCCCAGAGCCTAAAAAACTTACTATCGGGCCTTTTTACAGAAGAAGTGGGCCAGTCTCTGCCTTGGAGCCGTCAGACCGGCCTGGCTTTGCCTTCTTCACAGGGGCGTGGCTTTTGAATTTTTATGCCCTCTAAGGCCTAACAGAATCTGTTTGTTCATTTGTTCATTGAACAGCTGTTTTAGGTGCGTGCTAGATGCCGGCCACGGGGCACTGAGAGTAAAGGACACACCCTTTTCTCATTGATGAGGCATATCAACTCGCAGTTTATCAAGGGCAGTGTGAGAAATGATGACACTACTACTACTATATTATTTCGTGCTAAATAATGTTCTAAAGTCTTGCAAGTCAGTTCCCATGTAATTATGGTGCTGCACACTGAGTGCTCACAATTTACCAAGCATCATTCACCAGGGCTCAGTACTCTCATGTGTTATCTCAGGGAACGCTGCTCCTACGAGATGGATATGCTAGCGTCCTCATTCCCCAGATGAGACAAGCCCAGAGAGGTCAAGTAACTGGCCCGACGACACAGAGCTAGTGAGGCGTAGAGGATTTGACTTCCATCTGCTGATGTTAAACCTTGTTCCCTTAACTTCTGAATATTGTATACATTAAGTATCAGGTCTGTGGGCGCCCAGAGGAATGTTTAATGAGGGTGAGGATGTTTGGGAGTTGGCAGGGGTGAAGGTCAGTGACATCCCTCTGAGGGGTGACCCCTGTGCTGGATGAAGAGAAGCAAGGCAGAGGAAGGGGGCACAGGACAGAGGCATACTCACAGATCCTGAAAAACAAGATGGAGCTGCATTCAGCCCCAGTAATCTTGCTTGCAACCACTGAATTTTGCTTGAGTCCTTATCTTGCACCTCAACAGATAGTGACAAATATTTTGGGAAGGGGAGGTGTAAGAACCCTTGTCTTTCAAGAGACATGTAGAGCCTTACTCTTCTTACACACAGGGCCCGTGATGGCACTGGAATATCAGCCTGAGATATGAAGAGACTGTTCTAGAATGATGCCAAATGCAGGCCAATTCCTGTGGGGCCAAGGGAACTCACTTAGGGAAAAGAGAGCAATTGGCCACCCTGGGCAGGGTGGCAAGAAGGGGCCTGGATTCTAGCTCTGTGCATCTTGATCCTCACCTCTGTTTGTTCAATTGCAAAGTGAAATATTTTGGCTCTTCCCATGGGAACGAGCGCAATAAATGCCTACAGATGTACTTGTAAAACATTTGAATAGGAAAAGAAAGCTGTGGGCTGGGAAGGGCATTCCAGGAAGATGGTGCAGCTTTTGGGAACAAGAGAATGACAGAAGATTAGGCGGGTTTTAAGCATCTGTAACTTCTTTACATAAAGCTGAAACCCACTTCTCTGCTATTGGCATCCATCGCCTCTATTCCTGCCTGCAAGGGTCATGGAGGGCCTTTCAGTCTTCCACATGCCAGCCCTTCACCTCCTTCCTACCTCTGAGAGCCTCTGGTTTAAACCTAACTTCAGCTTCACCCCTTCAATCACCATCCAGAGCTCAGAAAGCAGATGCAACAGGTTAGACATTTTATATTTGATTTGTAGCTGTGATGAAAACTGTTTTGGCCCTGTCTGAGTGGCTCAGCAGATTGAGCATTGGCCTGCAAACCGAAAGGTTGCCGGTTCAATCCCTAGTCAGGGCACATGCCTCGGTTGCAGGGCAGGTGCTCCACTGGGGACATGCGAGAGGCAACTGATTGATATTTCTCACATTGATGTTTCTCTTCCTCTCTTTCTCCCTCCCTTTCCCCATTTCCAAAAATAAATAAAATCTTTTTAAAAAAAACCCTATTTTGGCACGGGCCTGTGAAGCAAAAGATCGCGGTTCGAATCCCAGTCAGGGCACATGCCTGGGTTGCAGGCCAGGTCCCCAGTAAGGGACACATGAGAGGCAACCACACATTGATATTTCTCTCCCACTCTTTCTCCTTCCCGTCCCCTCTCTAAAAATAAATAGATAAAATATTAAAAACAAACAAACAAACAAACAAACAAACAAACCCTATTTTGGCTGCTACCCTTCCAATTTTGTGTGAATATCTAACCTCCAAGAGGGTATCACAGCTTTTTGTAAAGTTTTTTTAAAAAGATTTTATTTATTTATTTCTAGAGAGATGGGGAAGGGAGGGAGGAAGAGAGGGAGTGAAACATCAATGTGTGGTTGCCTCTAGCATGCCCCATACTGGGAATATGGCCTGCAAACCCGCCATGTGCCCTGACTGGGAATCAAACCGGCAATGCTTTGGTTTGCAGGCCTGCGCTCAATACACGGAGCTACACCAGCCAGGGCCAGGTATCACAGCTTTTGTACTTAGCCAGCACATCCTCTGGCATAGCTGATTGGGTCAGTGGGTTTGATTTAGCTAAAGCTGGCTGAATCAGATTTGGTTTTGGGAAGTTAGAATTGGCTTCCAGAAATGCATGGGAACCTGCCTGTGGCCTCACCTGAGACCATGGCACTTCAGACTTGGTGGGAAGCCATCTTTAGCCATGTGCAGAGAAAAGCAGAGATAAGCAACCATGTAGTGAGAGGGAGACCTGGGGAGGCCTTTCAGTGGTTAGGTCCCTTGAGATAGCCCTATAACAAACTCTCCTCCTTCAGCTAAGCTAGTTTGAACAAGCTTCTCTTTCTTGCAACCAAAAGAAGCTGGACTATGAGAGTGGTCCTGTATATGATTATGGGAACTGGTTAAGTCAACAGTTGTATTAAAGCAAAGAAAGGAGAGGTGAGTGATGATTTCAAGACAGCCCAAACTCTTCTTCATCCTTTTGAGAGAGCAAAGGACAAGGATGGCGAGATGTCAGGAAAGAAACCCAAGTGCTAATTTCTTTTTCTGTGCCAGAGGAGAGGGTTTCTATAGTAGACAGTTTCTGTGGTGCCCCATATCCCTGTCTCCTGGTGTCCTTGTGTAATCCTCTCCCCTGAGTGTGGGCCTCGTGACTCTATCCTAACTAGTAAAATATGGTCAGGTGACAGGATATATGTGATTACCTGTATATAAATACATAAGATTGTAGTGTCCATCTTGCTAGGGGACTCTCTTCCTTGCTGGGCTTGTTGAAGCCAGCTGCCATGTTGTGAAAAGGAAGTGAGGGCAGCCCACAGCCAACGCCAGTGAGGATCTGAGGCCCTCAGTCTACAGCCTGCAGTGAAGGAACTTTCTACTAATAACTACATGAGCTTGGAAGCAGAGCTCCTCAGTCGAGCCTCAGGTGAGACATGGCCTTGACTCACACCTTGATCACAGCCATGAAGAGGACCCAGTTGAGCTGCACCCGAACTCCTGATCCACAGAAACGGAAATAAATGGATGTTGTTTTAAGCCACTAAGTTTGTCATCATTTGTGAAGCAGTAATAAATAACTGATACAGTTTCTTTCTCAGGCTATAAATCAACATAAGATGAAAGAAATCTGCTTGGTGTGTTTTCAAATCAACTGCAGGCAAAAGAAAAAACTCAATTGCAGACCTATATATTTACCTCTGCAAGATCCCAATGTGAGGACAATATTTGGATTTCTCAGATATGCAATGGATTCCAGAAAATCCTCTATGTGGTACAAGCCTGAAGGTAGAGAGGACAGAGCCTGGGCCAGGGCACCAGGGCGATTCTCCAGGCTCCACATAGGCCACTCCTCCAGAGGCCAGGCATATGGCACAGTCTGGGAGCCTTGGTGACTTCATCATGATCCTGCAACCCCAGAGGAGGAGAGAGGACCTGCAAAGCTAGCAAGTTCAGTGCCATATCTCTACTCATTAACGGCTGCATCTGGATTATTCTGCAGCTAAAGTCTCTTGGGGAAACAAAATCTTGAAAAGGAACGTCTGTTTAGAAATGTGCATTTCACGTGTGGCAAGAAGGTGGTGACACTAAGGGCTTTGAGTCCATGCGAGAGCTACTTATTTGGTCTGTGTCTCTAAAGAGGAAGAAGACAGGGCTGGGTAAAGGAGCAAAGGCGCCTCCCTTCCCAGTCATGGCAGGGCAACTTGAAGCTGTGAGGCCCCAGCGTGCCTGGTGGCTGGGAAGAGAACACAGGAGAGAACAAGTCTTCACCTTGAAGACCTCAATGTCATCTGTGTATTACCTTCAAACAACAGGAATAATAATACATGTAGCTCAGGCACTCCTTTTATTGTACCAAGTTCAAAGGACTTTTAAAAGGGGGCCTGTGTCTTTATGGGTTTAGGAAAGCTGGATTCTCCAGAGCAGTTGGCTTCTATTCTTGGTTCTGCTGCTTGCTATTCTAGTTGACCTGGTGATCTCTTGAAGCCTACTGTTCTTAAAATTGAGGGAAAAAGCAAGGAACCAGAGACAGAGAGGCACCCCTAGCATTTCTGGTTTTCTAAAAGCTTTTGAAGTATAATTCAAAGCATTTTTGCTTCTGGCTGAGAGGCGGAGGCCAGGAATGCATGCTGGTGCCAACACAGACTGCACGACAAAGGCATTTCCTGTTCTCTCTGCGGCTCTGTTACAATTCTCCTTTATTTACCACTACATGCCCCAAAGTGCATGGGCCTATTTCATGGCTCTCCGATGTGCCTCTACCAGCTAATTCTGAAGGTCATGGGGATGATGAGTGTAAGGGTCCTGCAGTAAGCCACAGGCAGGTAGGCCAGAGTCTGGGCTACCACATGCTTTGGTTGTTCTGGCTTGAAGCCTCAGAGACTAAGGCAAGATAGGCAAGCTTTCCGTAAAGGGCCAGAGAGTAAATGTTTTATGCTTGGGGGCCAGATGGTTCCATAAACTTCCTCAGCTCTGACGCTGAATGAAAGCATAGATATTATGTCAATGAGTGGACTGGGCTATATGCTACTAAAACTGTATCTCCAATAAAATCAGGCATTGGACCGTGCAGTTCACTGAACCCTGGTCTAAGGGATTGAAAAGATTAAATCTTTATCTCAGAGCAACTACAAGTCTTACTCCTTCCCATAAAAGCAGCTGCAAAGGCGCCGTGGAAAGGAAGTGGGGAGGTCCTGTGTTTGAACCTTGGCTTATGGTTGTTACGAAGTTCTTAAGGTCACATTCAGAGGCTTGAATTTGGGCATCGCTTCCTGAGTTTTGTCACCCGAGGCAAGTTGTTAACTATTATATGGCTCAGTTTTGTCACCCAGAGATGGAGATAATGACACTTAAGGCTCAGAGTGGCACAGGAGGGCTCCTGGGATGACTCTGGGAAGGCACTCAGCATAACTGGTATTTAGTCTAGATTCCGTGATTGTTGAATCAGAAGTCTCTAGCTTAGCAAATAGGGTTTTTCCTTCCACTGTATAAACTGACGTCTATCACAGTGGCAACGAGATCAGTACTTTTAATTTTTGGTCTGCTGCATACAAGACACCAAGGTGGAGTCACTACAGCAGTATGTGCTAGCAGACATGGCCTATCGGAGAAACAACACCAAAGACAAGAACCGCGTCTAGAATATCTCCCTTAAGACCATGATTTGGGCAAATTAAAATCTTTTAAAAAATGTTGCAGAGTTAGGTTATATACAGACAATTGAAATATGAAAGAAATGGAGAGGAACCCCCTACTCCTACTACCCCTGGACCAAACACTGATTTTTACTACAGATGGTTCTCCTAAGGGGTGTGTGGACCAAAAGAAATGAGTAACATTGACAATTTTTAAAAATGTCTTTTTAAAAATATTCTCACCTGAGGATATATTTATTGCCTTTTTTTTTTTTTTTGTAGAGAGAGAAGAGAGAGGAGAGAGAGAGAGTAAGAGAGAAGTAAACATCAACCATTTGCCTCCCTTACGTGCCCCAGCTGGAGGTCAAACCCACCATCTAGACATGTGCCCTGGTGGGGAATCAAACCTGCAGACTTTTGGTGTACAGGACGATGCTCCAACTAACTGAGCCACCTGGCCAGGGCCTATTGACAATTTTTAAGAGAGAGTCCCTTCTTTACTTGCTTTTGAGATGGATTGTAACGAAAACACAGAGATGCTAAGAAACAGAACTCGGACCCTCCAGGAACAGAAAGCCTTAGCATGAAGTTCACTGGTGAAGTTCCAATCCCAAATGACATTTCTTCACTGTGTTCACCTGTTCTGACTCACGTGTGTGAAGGTGATTTTCCAAACAGCAAACCACAAACATACGATAAAAGCTTCTGGAATAAGGCCACGATGCAACATGGTGGGGACAGGGTGCACAGGAATCAGGTTTAGGGACCAGATAACTGTCCCACCCCGACCCTAACATGGACCCGATGTAGTAAATTCTGACTCTTGTCATCAGGGACTCCCTCCAGAAAAGTGCTGCTCACTCAGAGTGGACCCAGAGGAGAAAACCGGTGAAAGGAACCAACAGAATTAGGTGTGAAATGAGGGAAAGGGCGGAAAGAAATGAAAATGTTTAATATACCAACACTTTCTAGAACACTGAAATAGAATCTTAAACCTCAAGGAAAATATTTAGATCCACTTTATTTCTTGTCCAAATATGCCAGGTACCCCTTGTCCATTCATTCATTCCACACCTATCTGTTGAGTGCCATGAGGTATCTGGAATTGTTCTAAGCACTAGGGGTGTAGCAGTAAACAAAACAGGCAGTCTTTGCTCTCCTGAGATTGCATTACAGTGGGTTCAGGTTGGATCATCCTGGGAAGTCCATTTTGTATGAGCAGGACCCAAATTCCTGATAGCACATAGATCTTCTGACACATTACCCCAATCTGACAACTGCAAAATACATGGAAAGGCAGGTGGGCACTAAAGATAGTTAAAGGGATGCTCTATGTCTGTTTTTAAAGACTATATTTATCTTCAGAGAGAGAGGAAAGAAGGAAGAGAAACATCTACCTGGCCTGCAACCCAGTCATGTGCTTGGGAACCAAACCAACAATCTTTTGGTTTGCAGGCCGGCACTCAGTCCACTGAGCCACACCAGCCAGGGTGATGCTCTGTTTTTTTTTTGGTATGAATACTAACCAGGTCAGAATAATTTATGTGGATGCTTGGGACATTCCTATAATTTAGGCAGCACATCATGAAGCATTTTAAAAGACCGGTTTAAATTAAAAAATTTTTTTCCTCATGCCAACACCAGGGTGTCTTGTGCTTAAACACCATAATTTCCACCAACTGGCCCCTGTCATGGCTGTGCTAAACACCACCATAATTTACTTGTTAAAATCAGGAATAATAATGAGTCTGCTGGAGTGGTAACCACAGGCTGGAAGAACTGATTCTGAAAGATGTGTTTAAGGGAACACGAGCTGCGGGGCTAAGTGATGTGACCAAAGACAGTTGGAGGTGAAGTGGAAGGAGCACTGGGAGGGAGCCTGGGCAGGTTAGATGCCTTTGGTGTTGGGGTGGGCAAAGATTTGGAGGGATCTTGTCAGAAGCTGAGCATTTCCAGGTGTTTAGAAATCAAAACATCCTCATTTGACAGAGGGGAAAATGAGTCCAGAGAGCTTAAGTGACAAGGCCACAGAGCTTGTACTGGCAGAACTAGGGACAAAACCCAGATCTCCTGATTCTTGGCCAATGCTTCTTTCACTCAGTTGAACTGCGCATTACAATAGCCCCTTGTGTTTCAGATAATCCAACCGGGTCAACCAGTTTCCAGAAAATCTGCTTATTTTAAGAATCTCCACAGTAAGAGAATTAATATAGTATATATTTTCCGCAGAGGACAATGGTTAAAGAATTCAAAATCTATTTAGTGAAAACTAACAAATTTATCTATCTTTTAATTTTTGACCCCAGGTCAGTGGTTCTCCACTGGGAGAGCCATCTTGCACCCTAGGAGACATCTGACAATGTCTGGAGACATTTTTAGTGGTGACAACTGGGGTGAGGATGTTCTTGGCACCTAGTGAGTAGGGGCTGGATATATGCTAAACATTAACTTCTTACTTGGCACAGGAAAGCCCTGACCACAAAGAATGATCTGGCCCCCAATACTAGTAACACCCAGGTTGAGATACCCTGTACTGGAGGCAGAAATCAAAATGGGAGCTCAGATTGGAAGCTGGTGGGCTGTCTTGACCATGGGGGAAATGCCAAGTGGGTAAAGAATTTGCCAGCAAAGGAATTGTTTCAAAAAAGAATTCACTTGGCCAGTGTGGTTCAGTTGGTTGCATCATTGTCCAGTAACCAAAAGGTTGTGGGTTTGATCCCCAGCAGGACGTCTATGGGGGCAACCAATTGATGTTTCTCTCTGTCCCTTCCTGTCTCTCTATGAAGCAATGAAAAAATGTTCTCGGGTGAGGATAAAAAAAATCAGTATTTCTTTGGGCTCCTGAATCAATAAATTTTCCCATCCTGTTTCTACAGGCATACATTTCATTGTGCTTCACTTTCTTGTGCTTTGCAGATAGTGTTTTTTACAAATTGAAGGTTTCTGGCCACTCAACATTGAGCAAGTGTACTGTGTGTGTGTTTTTTTTTAAGAGTTTATTTATTTATTTTTAGACAGGGAAAGAAAGGGAGAAAGAAGGGAGAGAAACATCAATGTGTAGTTGCCTCTCCAGTGCCCCCTACTGGGGGCCTGGCCTGCAACCCAGGCATGTGCCCTGACTGGGAATCAAACCAGCGACCCTTTGGTTTGCAGGCCTGTGCTGAATTCACACCAGCCAGGGCATACTGGTGCTATTTTTTAACAGCATTTGCTCACTTCGTCTGTCATGTTTCAGTAACTCTTGCAATGTTTCAAACTTTTTCATCATTATTATATTTTTTATGGTGACCTGTGATCAGTCAGCAGCCATCAATATTGAGACAATTCTCTACACCAGCAAAAGGGACTCACTGAAGGCTCCAACGATGGTTTGGTTAGCATTTTTTACCAATAAAACATTTTAAAACTACAGTATGTACATGTTTAGACATAATGCTATTGCATACTTAATAAACTACAGAATAATGTAAACATAACTTTTACATGCACTGGGAAACCAAAAAATTTGTGACTCACTTTATTGCAATAGTTGGGTGTGCCTGTAGTCCTGATGATGTTGGGCATTCTGGGCTGTTATTTCTTGCCCTGACTTCTCCCCACCCCCAACATTCATTCGTTTATTAATTTTATTTCTTCCCCCCTCATTTTCAACATTTAAACAAGACTCACTCACTCTTGCCAAGGCACAAAGGCTCACCCACTCCCAGATCATCCAGTGTGGGCTACCGCATGTGGGCACCTTCTTCTCCTCGTCTGCTAGGCACTAGCTGGGCCCCTTGGGCAGATTGCTTCACTTTTCTGGGCTTTAGTTTCCTTCCCTGTAAAATGGGGAAGATGATAATAACTATCTCTTCGGCTGTTGAGGGGGTCTCCTCGCTCCCACCACTCCTACCATGAGGACTCCCAAGTGCTCACCACAGAGTCCACACTGCTCCCAGTTCTCTAAATCTTTTCTGGTCTCTAAGGTAGGGGCTGTGAACCCCCATTCTACAAATGGGGAAAGAGGGTGGGAGGGCAAGGAACTTCATCACAGTCTCAGTTTTGACGGAGGGGGCTGCAAGCCGGGGGTCTTCTCCAAAGCCCCCCAACAAGCGCTCAGCACCAAACAGGCGCTCAGACGAGCTTTTTATGCCTCCTGGGCCCCTTCAATCCCGCTTCCCCGCTCTACAACTCCAAACAGCCAAGCTAAGTGCCTTAAGTCCCTAAGACAGTAAACTTCTCTATTACACCACTCCAGACTTGAAGCGCTCCCGTGAGTGCGCGCAGGGGCCTGTGGGAAGCTGGCTGCTCGTGCAGTTGCCTCCCTGACGCCGGCCGGGTTGCCAGGACGATGCCGGCCGGGTTGCCAGGAGGAGAACGTGGTTGAGTCTGCTTCACTTCTGGATTAATAACCTTTCGCCTCAACTCGTGGAAGCTTCTCCGAAGTTGTTCTGTTTTGTCCTTTCGTTCGTTCACTTGTCAACTGGACACAAGCTGATTTCTTATCCTCAAGAGCTTGTGCTATACTACCACCAGCAGGCGAATCCCGGCTACGACTAGGTGCTGATGAATACCGCTTTAAAGATTTCCAGATGTCTGTCCAGTTCACGTTCACGTCATTTCTTTCTTTCCTCTTTTGCCTTTGATATCTCTCTAATTTATTAATAGTATCTGTAATTTATCTGATGTCTCCAGCCAGATCTTGCTTAGACCAAATTGAGAACTTAATTTTGCTCAGTGGTGACTAATTCCACTCTACAGAGGAGTTCACAGGAGGATTTCTTTAAATAGAAAACTTCCTCAGCGCCCTAGAAACGATTCAATTTGTATAAAATTCATTTAGATACAAGATTTCCCCCTCAACTTTCTTTTTGCATTTAGATATAAACCGCTGTGTACGTATTACTGACTCTGCAGGTTGTGCCTAGCTGAGGGCATGGGAATGGGGCTGAAATCCAGCGTAGGCTCTGTTCCCCAAGCTGGAGCACAGGGCACCATGTGTCTTGTCTTATCAGAGTGCATTCCTTTTTCTATTTGCATGAAGTTTCTGTTTGTGCCAGCTACCTTCCTGCACAGCATAGTTTTACAGTAACCAGTTGCTTGGCTTTGGGTTTTATGGAATGCTAACACGAGCTTTTAGAGTGTGTCATGCCATCTTATTCATGTCAAAGACTTTGTATGGAACCAAGTGTTTGGTTAAAATGAATCATGGTGCAAAGAAGGTCATGGTTTGATATTACTTCTATTTTTGTGCTCCATTAGGTCATCCAATAATCCAGATTCCTTCCATCTTGTTGCTCTTTCATGGGTTGTAGCTCTCTCAGCTACAGGGTAGGAGCTTGGCTGCCTCCAAATTCAAGTTCCAGCCAGCAGAAAGGGGAGGAGGAAGGCCAGGACAAGAAGGTTTGTGTTTAAGGAGATGACCTCCAAATTGCCCTCCTGCTTGCCTGAACCCCATTGCCTCAAACACAGCCACATGACCCCATCTGGCTGCCAGCATTCCTGGGAAATGTAGTTTCTAGCTGGGGCCATCTGTCCAAATAAAATTAAGGGGTTGTATTATTAAAAGGAATAAAGAAAGAGTGGATTCTGGGATGGTTAGAGGCTGTAAGCTCCTTGAGGATAAGAACTAGTTCACTAAATTTTTTGAATAAACACAGCGGCAGTTACATGGAGTAAACAAAAGATCACTGCCACAAATCTAATGCCAACAGGAGTTTCCAGTCCGGGGTGTGGTAAAAGGAGAACTTTATTAAGGTAAAGTTTGCAAACTGGGCAAACAGTCTCTGGTAGAAACTAAAATAAAGGAAAAAGAAAAAGCCCTGGTGGGATTGACCACTGGTCTGTGGACGAAAAGGTTACCAGTTTGATTCCCAGTCAGGGCACCTGCCTGGGTTGCAGGCCATGTGTCCAGTTGGGACAGCCAGAGGCAACCGCTCCATGTTTCTCTGGCACAGATGTTTCTCTCCCTTCCTTTCTCCCTCTTTTCTCCTCTCTCTAAAAATAAGTAAATAAATAAAATATTAAAAATCCCTCAAAGTTCTCTGGAAGACAAAGACGAGGCTGTTTTTTTATAGAGAAAGTACCCTCCCTGGTCCCTGATTTGTCCATTTGTATGCAAATAATAAATCCAAATTTGCACAGTCTGATTGGTCCAAATAGCACTGCCCTGGGGAGGGGTCAGCTTAGTGCATCCTGATTGGTCATTGTGGAGCAGCTCTGATTGGTCAGCAGTGATACAAATGATATAGCTGTGCAGTTTGATTAGATGGATCACGTTTCAGCCCATTGGTTGAAATACAATACTAGGAACTCCTTTATGAAGGTTGACTCAGTCAGCAGGAGCATAATGCAGGACACTGGAGAGGTTCAGGGTGTATGTTTTTCTTGAAATACAGTGTGTGTGAGAGGCCTCTTGGCAGTAGCTGCTAGACTCTGGTTGTGAAATTGTGCCCATGAGGATTCCTTCTTGATAGATACATTCCTTCTTGGGGTCCACAATAGTAAGTGTTTTGTTTTGTTTTTGGTTGATGAAGGGTCCTGTTATATTTCATAAGCAATATTGCATAGTGAAGAAGCATGAATTCCAATCTTGCCTGTGACACCTACTGACTGTAGGCCCTCAACCAAATTATATCACCACCAGCGTCTGGTTTTCTAAACTGCAAAATGGCTTACATACCCAGTTTTCAGAAGGTGTGATGAGGATAAATGGAAGAAATATAAGTGAAACTTTTAGCACAGTGCTCAAAACTTATGGGCTCCCTCCTGACCTTTCGCTATAGTAAAAGTATTTTTTACTTCACAACATGCTCCTATTCCAGGAAGCTGCACAAACATATATAGCCAAAGGGAAAAGAAGCAAGGATGTTGAAATGTTAGTGGTTTTTCTTACTGCTAATAGAAAAATATGATGTGGAAACAATAGCTATTATTAAACTGTAGTGATCAAGAGACTTTTAGTTTTAAAAGAAATAACATTTAAATGCACTGTTGTCAAAAATTGATATAAACATCAGACAGACCGACTTGAGGGATAGTCTAGAAAGTGTGTGAACAAATGTCAAGGTCATGAAAAAGAAAGAAAGACTGAGAAACTGCCGCATATTGGAGGAGACTAAAGAGATATGATGATCAAATACAATGAGGGTTCCTGAACCAGAAAAAGGATTATTATTGGAAAAAGTTTTGGTATTTTAGAAAGTCCTTAATTTATTTAATAGTACTGTATCAAAGTGAATTTCTTGGTTTTGACCAATATGGCATGGTTAAAGAAGATGCTAACATAAGGGAAGCTGGGTGTAGAGTATATGAGAGCCCTGGGTACTGTCTTTGTTAACTCTTCTGAAAATCTGAGGTTTTATCAAAATAAAAAGTTTTTAGGACTTCTGGAAAAGATGGAGGCATAGGTAGATACACTTTGCCTCCTCACACAACCAAAAGAAGGACAACAAATTTAAAAACAAAAATAACCAGAACTCCCAGAAAATTGAACTGTATGGAAGTCCAACAACCAAGAAGTTAAAAAAGAAACATTCATTCAGACTGGTAGGAGGAACAGAGATGGGCAGCTGGGGCAGAGAGGATGAATAGCAAGGTGGCAGCCGGAGTTCCTGGTGGGTGGGCAAGGAAGTTGGCAGACCCGGTGGTCCCACATTTGCATGTGGATAAACTGGGAGGAACAACTGAGGAGCAAGACAGATCGAATGACACAGGGTTTCAGCTTGGGGAAATAAAGCTTCAAAATCTGTGGCTGTAAAAATCTGTGGGGGTCGTGGCAGTGGGAGAAACTCCTGGCCTCACAGGAGAGTCCATTGGAGAGAACCACAGGGTCCTAGAATGTACACAAACCCACCCACCTGATAATCAGCACCAGAAGGACCCAGTTTGCTTGTGGGTAGTAGAGGAAGTGACTGAAAGCTGGCTGAGGGCCAAGCAAGTAGCATTGTTCCCTCTTGGACCCCTCCCCCACATACAGCATCACAACACAGTGATGTGGGTTGCCCTGCCCTGGTGAACACCTAAGTCTCTGCGCCTTTTAACAGGCACACAGAGCCAAAAAAAAAAATATGGCCCAAATGAAAGAATAGATCAAAGCTCCAAAATAGAGCTAAGTGATGAAGAGATAGCTAACCTATCAGATGCAGAGTTCAAAACACTGGTAATCAGGATGCTCACATAAATGGTTGAGTATAGTCACAAAATAGAGGAGAAAATGAAGCCTATGCAAAGTGAAATAAAGGAAAATGTACAAGAAACCAACAGTGACCGGAAGGAAACTGGGACTCAAATCAACAGTTTGGAGCAGAAGAGAGAAATAAACATTTAACCAGAACAGAATGAAGAAACAAGAATTCAAAAAATGAGGAGAGGCTTAGGAACCTTTGGGACAAGTTTAAACATTCCAATATCTGAATCATAGGGGTGCCAGAAGGAGAAGAGGAACAGCAAGAAGTTGAAAACTTACTTGAAAAAATAATGGAGAACTTCCCCAATCTGGCAAAGGCAATGGACTTCAGGAAGTCCAGGAAACTCAGAGAGTCCCAAAGAAGTTGGACCCAAGGAAGCACACACCAAGGCACATCATAATTACATTACCCAAGATTAAAGATAAGGAGAGAATCTTGAAAGCAGCAAGAGAAAAGGA
>PVKM010017853.1:0-25534 GCA_004027735.1 Carollia perspicillata
GAGGGACCGTCGTATTAAAAATAAAAAAATTCCTACAAAAGTTTGCCCTCGTTGCCATGAAGGCAAACATTGGGCCAATCAATGCAGGCCCACCTATGATAAGGATGGAAACTTACTGCCCCCACTCCAGGGAAACGAGAAGTGGGGTCCAAGCTCCGGTGCCCCGAACCAAAACAGGACCTCCAACAACAGCAATCAGCTGTTGTGGACTCAGGAAGGTGCTGAGTCTCCCAGCTCCACTCAGTCACTAGGGGGAGCGCAGGGTTGGACTTGGTCACAACCTCCAAACTCGTCTTAAAAGAGCAAGATGAGGTGGTCACAGCTCCAACAAAAGTATGGGGGCCATTACCCCCAGGACTAGTAGAGCTGATTTTAGGACAGTCTAGTATGACCACTAAGAGCATCTTTGTCCAACCTGGAGTTATTGATTCTGACTATCACGGAGAAATTAAAATTATGCTCAGGGCACTTGGGTATTATATCATTCCAGCTCTGACCAGCATTGCCCAGATCCTCCTCATACTTTAAAAGGTACCAAACACTGAAGAAGTAGTTAGGGGGGAGCATGGCTTTGGCAGTACTGATAATCAATCAATATTTTAGACTGCTTCCATTGATCTAAAAAAGCCTATTTTAAACATTAAGGTAAAAGACAAAGAATTCCATTGACTCTTAGACACCAGAGCTGATGTGTCTGTTATTTATAGCCAGTACTGGCCTCCAGAGTGCCCGTTAATTGAAACAGACATTTCTATAAATGGAATAGGGGGCATTTCTCAGCCCCACAAAAGTATGTGGACTCTTAAATGCTTTGGTCCACATGGGCAGGTTGGATGAATCTAACATTACATCCTCCCCGCCCCACTTAATATCTGGGGCAGCGACCTCCTCACTTAGTGGGGAGTGCAGGTCACCCAGCCACCTTTTCCTTAGCGGCCACCATCCAGGCTTCTTCTTTATCCTTCCCTTGGCTGTCTGACACACCTGTGTGGGTTAATCAGTGGCGGCTGAAGAAGGAGAGGCTAGAAAAACTTCAACAGCTTGTACAACAACAATTAGAGGCAGGGCACTTAGAAATGTCCAGTAGCACATGGAATACTCCTATTTTCATAGTTCCTAAGAAAACAAGGAAATGGAGACTTATGCATGACCTCAGAAAAATTAATGAAATCTTAAAACCCATGGAAGCCCTTAAGCCAGGTGTTCCAAATCCAGCGTGCATACCAAAAGAATGGCCTCTTATTGTTATTGATTTAAAAGACTGCTTCTTTACCATTCCCCTGGCAAAGAAGGACTGAGAGAGGTTTGCCTTCTCAGTCCCAGGACTTAATAAATCTAAACCATTGGAGAGGTTCCAGTGGAAAGTCCTGCCACAGGGCATGTTAAATAGCCCCACTATCTGCCAACATTTTGTTCATCAGGCCCTTCAGCCGATACAGACTAGTTTCCTCAAGGTATTATTTATCATTACATGGATGACATTCTAATTGCTGCAGCCTCTCAGGAAGAGCTACAGCAAGTTTACCTCTGTCTTGAAAGCAATGTCTCCTCAGCAGGACTACTAATAGTCCCACAGAAGGCACAGCATTATCAGCCTTGGCAGTATTTAGGACAGGTCTTATTTTACCATACCGTTAGACCCCAAATAGTTCAGATCCAAGTGCCAGACCTTTTAACACTTAACAGCCTATAACAGCTCTTAGACATCATCAACTGGATCCGTCCCAGTTTGGGGATCACCATTGGGAAATTAACTAACTTATTCAACACCCTTAAAGGAGATCAAGACTTAAATTCTTCTAGATCCTTAAGTGATCAGGCTAGACAGGAATTAGATTTAGTTAACCAATACCTTTCTTCCAGGCAACTTACTAGGGTAAACAGACAACTACCTGTCAGATTTTTTTTGCTTTCCTACACTGAAGACATGCACTGGATTGAAATTGACACCCAATTTAGAAATGATTGAATGGCTGTTTTTACCCCACGAACCCCAGCGCACTATTACCACCTATATTACTGCACTGTGTCATCTTATTATTAAAGGCCATGATAGAGTAATTCAGATTTAGAATTTCAGTGTGCACTTGTTGATTTTGTAGGCGATCTTAATATTCATTTACCTTCTTATAAACTTCTTCAAAACCTCCCCACTCTTAATATCTGTATGGGGAAAAAATTCAGTGCCACTCCTATTCCTAAAGCTAGAACCATCTTTGTTGATGGTTCACGAAAAAGAGGGAAAGCTGCTGTTACCTGGAGAGAAGGAAATGAGCAAAAACATTTTCTTTCTGGAGGGCACTCCTCCACACAGTGGGCAGAAATTTCAGGGGCTATTCTTGCCCTCTTGACAGTGGCCCAAAGAGCCTCTTAACTTAGTTTGTAACTCTGGTTATACTGTGTACACTCTCCTTCATATAGATTAGGCTCTATTAAAAGGGTCTGTTGAGGTTCAGTTACTAAATCTATTTCTAACCTTGCAAAATCTCTTAGATAAAAGGAAGCATCCTGTGGGAGAAACTCTGCGCAAGTCCCCCTATCCGCCATGGATGAAAATAATACTACCAAGACAAGATTTGCTTGGGGAGGACAGGTGGTCAGACTCTCAAAGGAGAAAGACCAAGAGCCTCTTCCTCAATGGCCTTTTATTAGGTTCATAATATATAGGAATACAGGTAAAGCTCATCAATCAATGTCAGGTGGCAAGAATCAAACAACAGATAACATTTCAAAGAAATCTGAGGGCTTAATCTGAGTCAGTGTCTGTCAGGTAAGGGGGTTGCAAAAAACTTTAGGAGACATACTCATTTCCTGCCCGGACCCTTATCATATGGATGAAAGCACTCTTAGCAAAGCAGGCTTCACAGGCTTTTACTAATTCTTTCTTATGCCCTATCACCCAGAAACCTGCTCTAGCTGGCAGAGGGCTGCACCCCCTCCCCATCAAGATTCAGGCTTAAGTGGATTAGATCCAGGAAATGCTTCTCCCAGAGCTTTTCCCAGATGGAAAGGGGACTAGGGCTATGTCAAAATAGCTGGTGGGTGAGGGTCCTTCGCCCCCTCTTTGCTGCAGCCCCCGAGTCCTTTCTTGATGGCCTCCCACATGATCATGTCTGCTAGGGTTGCCCCTCCTCTGAGGGGTCTTACCCATAGACTCTGACTAACCAACAAAGTGTTGGGGGCTAGAGATGGCAGAAACAGTGCTCTTGCCAGAGAGATAAGCTTTGTTTCCTCAGTGGCTCACAGTCCTGAGGTCATTCACTCAGCCTTAGCCATGTGGGGGGAGGTGCGGGGAGGGGGCAGTTACAACTCCTGAAACCAGACAGAGTGGTTCCCAACAGCATCCCTATTTGTTACTCATATGCGATCTCATCTGGGCTTGCCTAGACCTATGGCAGAAGGTAATTCTCGGGCTGATGCCCTTGACAGCCTAGCAGATACTTTTCAATCTGCAGTAATGTCTCATCAATTTTTTCACCAAAATAGCCAGGCCCTATGTAAAGAATGTAATATTCCAAGGGCCCAGGCAAAGCAAATTATCAAAGAATGTTCACGTTGTCAAGCGCTTTCAAAAGCACCTCTTACTCCTGGAATTAACCGTAGAGGCTTGCAACCTCGAATGGCTGGTAGACAGATGTTACTCATTACCCCCCATTTTTGAAGATTAACATATTTACATATATCTGTAGATACTTACTCAGGTGCTCTACATGCCACTCCCCTCTCCAGGGAGTCAGCGAAGAATATTAGAGCTCATTGGCTTGAGGCCTTCAGCCACCTAGGCATCTGCAAGAAATTAAGACTGATAATGGTCCAGGATATATTGTGCAAGCCATTCAGGCTTTCTTAGAAAAATGGGGAATTCAACATAAAACAGGTACCCCTTATAATCCTACAGATCAAACAATTTTTGAAAGAGCTCACCAGGCCTTTAAAACATTATTAAACAAACAAAAAAAGGGGAGTCAGGAAACATCCCCCAGGAATTTAACCATGCTAGCAATATATATGTACAATGTTTTGAATTGCCATCTGGACAGTTGCCCTAGCCTTCTGATCATGAGCTTCTCCGACCAATTATCAAAAAAGAGCACAAGCCTAGCATAGGTAGTCCAGCCAACCACAGGATTGTCCACGCGCTGGACATGCAGTCCGGCTGCCAATAGCTAACTGACACATTTGCTTCTGTAAAATGCTTGCTTGCTCCTCCCCTAGAAAAACCCTAGCTGTAAGCGTTAGGGGCGCGACTCTCATTTGCAGCTCTAAGGAGCACTGTGTCTCCAGACACATTCGGAGAGTTCGCCCCTGCGCAGGTAAAACTTTGGCCAATAAAGTAACATCTTTGAAACCCTGAAAGTCTCCAACATTTGTTCTCGTGATTGGTGGATGCTACAGGATCCCTGGATCGAAAGCCAGTTCCCCCTTTAGTTATTTGAGGAAATCTCATACTGTTTTCCACAGTGGCTACACCAGTCCACATTCCCACCAACAGTGTACCAGAGTTCCCTTTTCTCCACAACCTTGATAACATTTGTTGTTTGTTGATTTATTAATGATTCTGACTGGTAATAAGTGGTTTTAATTTGCATCTCTCTGATGGCTAGTGATGTTGAGCATTTTTTCGTGTGTCTATGGGCCCTCCTTGGAGAAGTGTCTGTTCTGGTCCTTTACCCATTTTTTAATTAAACTTTGTTTTCCTGCAGTTGAGTCATGTGAGTTCTTTATATATTTTGGAATCAAGCCTTTGTCTGGGGTATCATTGGAAAATATGTTTTCCAATATTGTTAGTTTCTTGATGTTTTCTTTAGCTGTGCATAAGTTTTACAGTTTGATGAAGTCCCATTTTTTTTATTCTTTCCTTTTTATCTCTTGCCCTAGGAGATGTATCACTGAAAATTTGCTGTAAGATATCTGAAAATTTTCAGTCTATGTTATTCTCTATGGCTTTTATGGTGCAACAACCTTTATTTAAGTCTTTTAACCATTTTGAGTTTATTTTGGTGTGTGGTGTAAGTTGGTGGTCTAGTTTCATAGTTTTGCAAGTATATGTCCAGATTTTCCAAAACTGTTTATTGTCTGACCATATTGACACTGTTTTTTGGGTTTTTTTTTCTGGGCTCTTCCATTGATATATGTCTCTTTTTATTCCGGTACCAAACTATTTTGATTACAGTGGTCTTGTAATATGTATGGTCTCAGGTATTGCAATCCCTCCTTCTTTTTTATTCTTTCTCAAGACTGCTGGGGCTATTTGGGGTCTTTTATTCTCCCATATACATTTTTGAAATATTTGTTCTCTATTGGTGGAATATGTCTTTGGTATTTGATAGGGATTATGTTGAATCTATAGATTGCTTGGGTAGTTTGGATATTTTAATGATGTTAATTCCTCCAATCCATTAACACAGTGTGTTTCCATTTATTTGTGCCATCCTTAGTTTCTTTCTTCAGTGGTGTGTAGTTTTCTGAGTATAGTTCTTTACCTCCTTGGTTAGGTTCATTTTAGGTACTTTATTTTTCTTTTTGCTATAGTAAACCAGACTTTTCTCTTATTTTTGCTTCTGATTTTCATTGTTGGTGTACAAAAATGCATTCAATTTCTGAATGTTGACTTTTTATCCTGTCATTTTTCCAGATTCAGTAATTCAGTTGAGCAGTTTTTTGGTGGAGTCTATAGGGTTTTGTATGGAGACAATCGTCATCTGCAAATATTTACAGTTTTACTTTCTCTTTTCCAATTTTGATGACATTTATTTCTTTATCTTGCCTGATCACCATGGCTAGAAATTCCAATACTCTGTTGAGTAGAAGTGGTGCAATTAGACACAGTTTTCTTGTGTCTGGTCTTAGTAGGAAAGCTTTTCATTTTTGCCTGTTGAGTATGATGTTGGCAGTAGGATTCTCCTATATTGCCTTTATTATGTTGAGGTGTGATCTCTCTATTCCCACTTCGCTGAGTAGTTTTTTTGAAATCATAAATGGGTGCTACAGTTTATCCTGTGTTTTTTTCAGCGTCTGTTGTTATGATCATGTGATTTTTGTCTTTCATATTGTTTATGTGGTATTACATTTATTGATGCTTTATTGTACCACCCTGGCATCCCTTGGATAAATCCCACTTGATCATGGTGTATGGTATTTTCACTGTTTTGCTGGATCTATTTTGCCAATATATTTTAAGGGATTTTAGTGCCTATATTCATCAGTGATATTGGCCTATAGTTTTTTTTCTTTGTTGTGTCATTAATTAGTTTTCAAATTAGGATGATACTGGCCTCATAAGATGAGCTTTGGAATTTTTCCTCTTCTTGGATTTTTTTGGAATAGTTTGAGAAGAATCAGGGTTAGCTCTTCTTTAAATGTTTGGTAAAACTCTCCTGTGAAGCCATCTAGCCCAGGGCTTTTGTGTGCCAGGAGTTTTTTGATTACTGATTCAGTTTTACTAGCTGACATTAGTCTATTCAGGATTTCTTCTTCTTCTTGACTCAATTTTACAGGAATATGTGTTTCTAGAAATTTGTTTATTTACTTAGGTTTTAAAACATCTTGGCATATAGTTGTTCGTAGTAATTTCTTACAATCATTTGTATTTTTGTGACATCAATTGCAATTTCAACTCTCGTTTCTGATTTTTTTAATTTGGGTCATCTCTCTCTCTCTTTTTTTTTTCTTCTTGATGAGTCTGTTAACAGACTTGTCAATTTTGTTTATCTTTTGAAAAAATCAGCTCCTGGATTTATTGATTCTTTGAATTATTTTTTAGTCTCTATGTAATATAATTCTGCTTTGATCTTGATTATTTCCTTCCTTCTTCTCACTCTGGGCTTTCTTTGTTGTTGTTCCTCTAGTTTTTGTAGAAGGAAACTATAAAAACTCAGCTTATCTATTCAAAATTTTTCTATCTTTGTTAGGTAGGCTTGTATTGCTATGAACTTTCTTCTCAGGATTGCCTTCACTGTGTCCCATAGGTTTTGGGTTGTTGTGTGTTCATTTTCATTTGTTTACAGAAATTTTTGATTTTTTTCCTTGATCTCATTGTTTACCCATTCATTGTTCTACAGCATGCTATTCAGCCTCCATGTATTTTAATGTATTTTGAACTTTTTCCTTGAAGTTGGTTTCTACTTTAAAGATATTGTGACCTGAGAAAATGCTTGATATGATTTCAATTTTCTTGAACTTTTTTAGGCTTGTTTAGTGTGTTACCATGCAGCCTATCTTTGATAATGTCCCTTGTATTTGAAAACAATGTATATTTTACTTTTGGGGGGTGAAATTTCTATATATATCAGTTGTGTCCATGTGATGTAGTGTGTCATTCAGTCTCACAATGTCCTTGTTGATTTTTTGTTTGGAAGATCTGTTCATTGTTGATGGTGGGGTGTTACAATCCCCATTATAAGTTTGTTGCTGTTTATATTTTTCTTGAAGTCTTCCGAGATGTTATTTATATCGTTGGGTGCTCCTATGTTAGGAGCATATATATTTAGAAGGTTTGTAGCTTCCTGATGGATTCTTCTCTTTAGAATTATGAAATAACCTTTGTCTCATTTTATTGCCTTTGTTTTGAAATCTATTTTGTCTGATATAAGCATTGGTAGCCTGGCTTACATTTTCCTGTCCATTTGCTTTGGATATGTTTTCCAAACTTTCACTTTCAGTCTGTGTAGGTCTTTTGTTCTGAGATGGGTCTGTTGTAGATAGCATATATGCGGGTCATATATTCTTATCCATTCAACTACCCAATACCTTTTGATTGGAGTAATTAATCCATTTACAATTAAGGTGATTATTGATAGGCACTTACTCATTGTCATTTTCCCCTTAGTACCTATATTCCTCTCTCACACACTTTATCCTTTAGTCTTCTTAAAGCAGTCCTGTTAGCATGTCTTGCAATGATATGTTTCATCCCATTCTCTTCTGATATGTAGTGCTTCTGTTGAGCAATCAGCTGCTAGCTTTACTGGAGCTCCCTTGTATGTTACTATTTTTTCTCCCTTGCTATTTTTAAGATTCTCTATTTGTCTTTAAAATTTGGAGTTTTAATTTTAACATGTCTTGGTGTAGGCCTCTTTGTGTTGATCTTAATTGCAACCCTATATACTTCTGGAACTTGTGTGGCTTTTCCCCTCTCCAAGTTAGGGAAGGTTCTGTCATTTTTTAAATAGACTTTCTATCTTTTGCTCCTTTTCTTCCCATTGTGGTATTCCTATGATGCAAGTGTTGTTATGTTTCATACTGTCCTGAAGTTTTCTTAAGCTATCCTCATACTTTTTCAGTCTTTTTTTCTCCCCTACCTGGCTATTTCTTTCTACCTTGTTTTCCATCTCACTGATTTAGTCCTCTGCTTCATCTGCTCTACTTGAAATTCCTTCTCCTGTATTTTTTAAAAGTTAATGTTCTTCTTTCTTCCTGGCTCTTGTTTACAGTTTCTATTTCCTTTTTCATGCTATCGTAATTCCCACTCAGTTCCTTTTAGTTGTCAGTGAGTTTCTTGAGCATCTTTTTAAAAAATTCTGTGTCTGATATATTTGTAGCCTCAATTTCATTTAGTTCTTTTACTGAGGAGTTTTCAATGCCTTTCATTTGAGTGTTCTTTCCTTGTCTCCCCATTTTAGGTGACTCTTTTCATTTGTTTCCGTGTCTCAGGATGCTTTGCTTTGCCTGTCTTTCTTCGGGGGGGGGGACTTCTGTGGTAAGAGTTCTGTGGAATTCAATGGTACAGTCTCATTAGTCTCCTTGTCTGGATGCTCTGAGGTTGTCTTTATTCTATTTGTGGGAGCTCTCCTGTTGTACTTTACTTATAGGTGGCTCATTTGTTGTCGTTTCTCTCCTCTTGCAGACTTACTGGTAGTCACAATTCCCACCTTGTTTTGTATGGTGTACTGTAAAGGGAAAAAGCCAAATACTATTTTCTTAAAGGCCAATCAGCTCTACTTTCACTTCTATAAACCCGCTTAGTGCACCAAAACTGCAGACATATACCAGCTGCAGTGGCCCTGGGCAGGAAACTCTGCAAAAGGGCTGCTGCAGCCGAGCTGAAAACTGTTAACCCACTTGTTGTTCATCCCGCCTGTCCTGCTGTATAAAAAAGAAATGAAATAGAAGTTTTCTGCCCAGACTTTGGGAGGCTACTCCTCTGGGCCCACGTGCATAATAAAAGCTCTCTTCATTACTCTCTGCCTCGCTAAGTCATTCTGGCACCAGGTTTTCTTCAACAGTACAGACGTTGGTTAACTAGGCAGTATTACCAGACAACCCATTCTATGCCAACAAAGAAAATCCCTTACCACATCAGCATACTCCACCACAATTGAGCAGAGATTAATAAAGGTGAACAGAGATTATAGATATTTAAAAAATGACAAAAGAATGTGAGATGACTAAAAGAGGGGAGAGTGTTATTGAGTGAGAAGAGGGAAAGAACTGATAAGAATAGGGATGGAGCAAGATGAAGAAAGGGTGAACAAAATTTAAAATGTAAGTAATACAGAGAAGCATGATGGTAACAATGGGGTAAGAATAGGGAAGAATATCCTATGGGGTCTAAAGTAAAATTGAAAACATATGGTATAAGAGGGACTACATCCTGCAGAATTCTTCCTGGCTGCTGCAGCTTTGAAATAAGTCACCCCAGACACAATCTTGTTGTTCTGGCGGGAAAGGGGGTGGCAATTTCCTCTAGTGTCAAATGCCCTGAGCCCTTCTCCCAATGGATTTTATTGTGAATAGTACATGCATAGCTCATCAATCAATGTCAAAAGGCTATAGTCATACAAAAACAGGTATTATCTATAGATAACAGTTGAAGGAACACAGAGATTTGTCACAGGTCAGGGTCTGTTAGTCATCCTGATGCCAGAGGGTCTTTACGATGTGTTTCATGAAATAAGGAGTTTACTCCTTATTCCTTGAACTTAAACATCCGGTATATATCCGCAGAGCCATAGCAAGCAAAGCAAGCTTGAAAGGATACAATGTATTTACTACACCTGATTCCCATGTGAACCCTTGGTGGTAGAGTCAGGTCATGTCTGCCACCTGCATTACCTGGTTTTCCTGGGAGACTTACTAGCCCCTTTCAGAGTCTGCTCTTGCAGGGCTGCACATCTCCGAAACCACACAGAATGGTCCCCAACATCTCCACCTTTTTTGTTTGTTATGGCAGCATAACCAAAAGCACCGATGCCACTGTAATCAACAGGATTATGCTAGCCAGAGCAGGCTTCAAAGGACAAAATTTACACTCTTTCTCAGCCCAGATTTGCCCCCAGTGAGCCATTAATTCCAGTACAAGCCCACAGCTGCCTCTGGTATTGTTTTCAGGCTGAGTCAGGTGAAGGGAGCAAAGCAGCCAAGAGATTAGCAGCCTCTTTACAAGTAGAATTAGGACTCAGGCTATGACAAAGCTGAGGGGTGAGGGCCTTTCTGCCCCTTCTTTATAGTCCCCTAAGTCCTTCCCTGATGGTCCCTTTCTGATTGTGCCTGTCTCAGGTTGTTCATCCCCTGAGGAATCTTACCCTTCATTGGCTAACCAGTCATCTGCCCATGCCAAGCAGGGTGAAGTGAGGGAGGCAGGGGCTGTGCTCCTGCCAGGAGGATAGGTTCTGTCTCCTTACCACTCATGGCCCCAAGGCCTTTTCACTCAGCCTTAGCATGGGACTCTTGGCCATTAATGAGGCTACAGTCCCTGAAACCAGGTAGGGTGGCTCCCAACATCTACCATGTTTTGTTTCTTATGGCAGACATGGTGGTAAGTCTAAGCCTGCTACTTGTTCTTCATATATATGATCCTTGGAAAATAATTTGCATATTCATTTGAAAGCACAAAAGACCACAATGGTTAGGAGTCATCCCATAGCCCCCATGACCTAGATTTGTAAATTTAGTCCTTCAAACCAACTCTTTGAACTGAGCTACTATAAGTTGTAATGCAGAGTCTGAAAGACCTCCTGTCCAGTGAGTCACTTACTGTCCTGAAGTTGTTGATGTAGTTAAAGCTGGAGTTGATCAATTTGTCCCTTGAGATCAGAGGAAAAGGCCCCTCACAGGCAATGTTGGACCTCTTCCCATGAGTGCTGACTGGAGTTCCACCTCAGGGGGTGACACACAGCTTAGAGAAGTGTGGATCACAAGTAAGTTGTTGGGGAATGACAAGAGCATCCTCCTGTTCTCCCAGCCATATTACTGCAGACTCTATGGCTGCAAGCCTGACAAGGATCTCATGGTCAATACATGTTTGTTGGATCTTTTCTTAAGTTGTATTGGTGAGGAGGGCATCAATAGCATGAGCAGTCTGGACAGACTCAGCCAGAGCAATGGCAGCTGCTGCAGCAAAGGTAGCTACAATTATAGCAGAAACAATACAAGTGATGAGAGTTCCTAAGAAGCTCTACACCCTCACTTGGGAGAAAGCATGGTTGAGGGTAGCCAGGCCTCTTGGATCTTCCCATTCACAGGTAACATTAACTGGCAGCCAGATTTGTTTGTCTGCAAACCCTACATCCTCCGTGACCTCTCAGCCTTGCTGTTAAGGGTTTTTAAATCTCCCCACATTATCCCCGTGGGTTCAGGTGGTGGAGTGGTCCCTGTGGCCTGCTTTCCCCAATTCTGGCAATGGGCTCAGATCCAACATTGACACTTGGTCACGGCCTGCCATGTCCTCACCTTCACATGTTGCATGACAGAGTCTGGACATGAGAAGGAATGAGTTCAGAGAGATAACCTTCTAAGGAAAGGACATGGCATGACAAAGGGGGAGAGGAGGGCATATCTCTTTTTTGGCAATCATTAGTGATCAACTAATTGTTGGCTAGATACTGTGCTTGCTGATTCCTAAGATCTGGACACCCAGAGAGGAGGATGGTGAGGGCGAAAGCCCCAAGCAGTTCCTCTTCCTGACAGGGAATCCACAGGGGACAGTCAGAACAACTGTCCCTACAGAATTCCCAAATACCCCAGCAGTCATAAAATCATTACCCACCTCACGAATAACAAAAGTTACCCAAAAGACCCTTGGTATATGAGTGCCACATCCTCTCCAAGTCATGTTGTCTTACAGGGTCTGGGCATGGTGGGATTGAGCTCTAGGAGATCGTCTCCCAAGGAGAGAGCGTGGCATGACTAAGGGGACAAAAATTGGCTGTATTACTTTCGTGATTGCTATCTTGTTATTAATCATTGGCACCTTATTGTGTTTCCTTGTTCCCATAAAAATTACCCGCAGGGAGGAGACTGTTCAATGGGGAAATAATAACATTTCCCACGGGACTGCCTGAGAAGATGGGAGAATACCCTCCAACTGCTATATTATAACAAAATATAATCAAACTAACATATACAGTGGTGAGAATAATTTCCAGGAGATGACAACTAATTCTCAGTAACTCCTCAAAATCCTAGACACATCAATACAGTAGTTCGTGAGTTATTGAAGAAACTTCCCAAAAACATTCCCACTAGTGAGTTACTTAAGGATATACAGAAAGAAGAGTTATTAAGAAATCTCCCCACTCCAACCCCCCGAGTGGAGAAATTAGCCCGAGGAGAAGACATAGCATGGGAGTAGGTTTAATTACTATTACTAAAACATTAGTACTAGGAGCAGCTTTATTTTTTATTCTGAGTCTGACTAACATGAGAAATGTGCAAAACACAGCTCAGGGTAAGTTAATGTTTAATAAAAATGATGAGAGAAATTCTGAAGAAATGCCAAGTTCCCCTCTGCCCACTAATGCTTGTCCAGAATGTTTCAATAACTAATAAATCTAAGTAAGAAACTTTCACCAACTGTTCCAATTAAAAACTTCATAGATTAATTGCATCAAGCAGAATTATTAGAAATACCCCCTACTCCTGTACCATATCCTCAGACAATTAATCACAGGGTACAAAAGATGTTATCCAGAGTGGACTAACCATGTGGAAAAATAACTTACTAAACTCATGAAGAAAAATTGAATCATTGTTATAAAGAAAATTAACTCAGAATATAGTCATTGTTAAGCCTTCCTTATATAATTAAATTGTTTATCACTCTTAAGGCCAATATGTTCTTTTCTGTGATGATATTTGTAGGGTTGTTAGATTAATGAAATTTATATCCAGGTTTTGGGTTTTCCGCTCCTATAATCAACTGCAACCACAAATGTCAACCTTTGCCAAAAGCGAAAGTATAAAACATTGCTTGCCCTGCAATAAAGCAGAGCAGAATTTCACCATCCTTTGAGTCATGTTGTTATTCTGTCTCTCATCGCCAACGCCTTACCCCCTCACGACCTTCAGACCCCTGGACTCTCCCACAGCTGGACCACAGCAATGGCCATCTGGGACAGCTGGTCAGTCAGGTTCTTGAGATGTTGGATTCTCTTGGTCTGAGTTATCCACAAGAGTTGGTGGAATTGGTCTCCCATGGTAGGGTTTCAGTCTTCTGGTGGGTAGCCACAAAGGACCAGTAGGGACTGAAACAGAAGCATATCCTCTTCCCCATGTTAACAATTCAAGTGGCCCCTTCCATTTCCCTTCTCCCAAGGGATCTCTGTACTAAGGGATGGGGCCCCTTGTTATCTACATTTTGTTGATTGAAATGTTTCTCTATCGGTGTGTTAACAGAATTGTCACAGTTAAGAAAATTGTAAGTATACATGGCCAGCATTATCAGATTTCTGGGAGAGGTTTCCTGGCTCCCTTTTTTTGTTTGTTAAGAAGAGTTTTAAAAGTATGATGGGCATGTCCAGTAATTGATTGGCCTGTGGGGTTATAAGGGATACCTGTTTTGTGTTGAATTCCCCATCTTTATACAAAATCTTGAGAGGATAGGGCTGTATACCCTGGTCCATAATCAGTTTTAACTCATTGTGGATGGTCCAGATGGCTGAAAGCCTCAAGCCAATGGGCCTGTATGTTCTTAGCTGATTCACCATAAGGGAAGAATTGTATAATGCTCTGGAGAAATTATCAATAGAGACATGAATAAATTTAAACTTCCCCAAAGGGGGGTAACAGGTGACATTAGTTTGCCAGATTATTTGTGGCTCTAAGCCTTTGGGATTTATTCCAATAGAGGGCAATGCCTTACCTAAGGCCTGGCAATCTGGACATTCTTTAATAATTTGTTTGGCCTGAAAACGTGGGACTTTGAATTCCTTGCAAAGTGCATGGCTATTTTGATGAAAAAGTTGATAGGAGGCAACAGCCTTTTGAAAAGTATCTACTATACTTACTAGAACATCAGCTCAGGCATTGCCTTCAGACACAGGACCAGGAAGACCTTTATAGGAACACATATGAGTATCAAACAGAATATGTTCCCTTTTATCTAACAAAGTTTGCAAGGTTAAAAATAGACTGAGTAGAGGAGTGTCAACTGGACCTCTTAAGGAGGTCCATATGGCCCATATGAAGGAGGGTATATACAGTATAACCAGAGTCACAAACCAGATTTAAGGGCCACTGTTGGAGAGCCATAATGGCTCCTGAGAGCTTGGCGCATTGAGTGGAAACATGACTATAAGAAATATAGTGTTTCTATTCCTCATTTTCTTGCCATGTGACGGCAGCTTTCCCTGTTTTCCATGAGCCATTTATAAAAACAGTCCTTTCTTTGGGGACAGGGGTCTTACTAATTTTTTTCTTTAAAACAAATATTGAGAATTGGGATGTTATATATAATTTATCTTAGGGTAGGCTAATTTCTATTTTGCCCAAAAAATCTGTGATAGCATACTGAAATTCTAGAGACTGACTGGACAGCTGTTGTAAATAGATTTAGGTAAGCAGGATGTGAATGATGGCTGGATCATGGCCAAAAAGTTGTTGAGTTCTTTCACATCCTTTAATAATAAACTGGCATAGAGCTGTAATATAACTGGTAATAGTATGTTGAGGCTCACGAGAGAGAAATAACCATTCTATCATGACTAACTGAGGTAATAGTTGACCAATTAATCCTGTGGGGTACCTAGAGTTGGAAAGCAGAATAGCCTGATAGGAAATTGGTGGTCAACTATTGTGAGCTGTCTTTTAATAATATGTTGATTGACAAGGTCTAGTTCTTGGAGAGCCTGGGGGATAAAGTTCTGAGGGCAATTTAGATTGGAGTCTCCTTTTAAGGTATTGAATAAATGAGTAAGGTGATGGGTGGTAATTCCTAGGCTGGGTTGATTCCAGTTAATAACACCCAATTGGGTGTTGGAGGTTACTATTGTTGCTGGAGGTTATTAAGGGTTGGATATTTGGGGGGATTAATTTGGAGTATTTGGGGCCAAATTGTCCAGTGAAAGAGAATGTGTCCCAGGTATTTCCAAGGTTCAGACTGTTGGACCTTTTCAGAGGTTGTAATTAAGCCTGCATTAGCTACAGCTTCCTTTAAGTAAGCATTGGTCCTAGCTAGCATCTCAGAAGATGGGGCCACAATTAGAATATCATCCATATAATGATATATTATAGGATTAGGGAACCTTTTCCAGACAGGCTGTAAGGTTTGGTGGACAAAATGCTGCTGGTAGATAATTGAGCTATTTAACATGCCTTGAGGCAGAACTTTCCAGTGGAATCTCTGCAATGGATGAGAGTTGTTAGGAAGCAGGAGAGAGAAAGCAAATTGCTCTCCATCCTTTCCAGCCAAGGGAATTGTAAAAAGGCAAACTTTTAAGTCAATGACTAGAAATGGCCAATCTTTAGGGAGGCAGGCTGGATTTGGGACTCCACGTTGGAGAGGCCCCATTCATTGAAGTATCTCATTGATTTTTCTAAGATCATGTATAAGCTTCCATTTCCCTGATTTTTTAGGAACTACAAAAATCAGAGTATTCCACAGAATGCTAGATGGCCCAATATGCTCTGCCTCTAATTGCTGTTTTACTAATTCATGTTTTTTTTCTAACCTCTCCTCTTTTAGTGGCCACTAATTGACCCACACAGGTGTATTTGAAAGCCATAGGAGGGGTAGAGGAGATATTTGAATAGTGGCCCCTAGTGAAAAGTCAGGAGGGTGATTTTCATTCACCACTGAGTAAAAAGGTCTCTTCCCCAAATATTAAGTGGGGCTGGAGGGACATAGGGCTGAATTTGCCCTACCTGTCCATCAGGACCATAGCACCTGAGGGACCAGACACTTTTGTGTGGTTGAGAATTGCCTCCTGTGCCGGTTATGGATATGTTGGCCTCTGTTAGAGGCCAATTTGGAGACCAATATGGGCTAGAAATTACAGAGACATCTGCACCCATAGATGGTCATGGAAGGTTCTGTCTTTGATTGTTATCAAAGGTTAAGTATAAAAGGTTATTTAGGTTAAATAAACCTAAAAGAGGTTTATTTAATTTAATGGAGGTGGTCCAAAAAACAGATTGATTATAGCACTACTGGAGACTCCTTCCCCTCTCTTAATATTTGAAGAATTTGGCACTGTATAGAGAAGAAGAAGTTGGGTTATACGAGTTTGGGCAGGAATGACATGATATCCTAAAGCTCTGATCAAAATTTTGCTTTCTTCCTGATAATCAGAATCAACTACTCTGGGCTAGACTAAAATCCCTTCAGTGGTAATGCTAGATCTTCCTAAAATCAATCCAACAGTGCCCTCAGGCAATGGTCCCCAAACCCCTGTAGGAACTATGAGGATTTTATCCTGTCCTTTTTTTTCTTTTTGACTTATTTTATGTTAATTGTTGTATCCTGTTCTTTCAAGATGAGTTTTTAGGTAGTGAACAAATCTAATCTTGTACTACCCCTTGTGGCGGTGTGGAAGAGCTCGGTGACTCAGCACGTTCCTGAGCCCAGAACAATTGATTGCTGCTGCGGGTATAACTCCTATTAAACTTCATGGCACTGGAGAGCATGCCCCTCATCCCGTTTCCCTGAGATGGGAGGATTTTGACATTTTTATCATATTGGGACCTACACTGTCTTGCCCAATGTTTACCCTTGCCACATCATGGGCAGTCTTTACTGGGTAGATTCTTTAGACTATTCTGTTGTCTGTTCTGGCACTCCTGATGGGTGTGCCCCCATCTGCTATAATTAAAGCATTTATTTTCCCCTTTTATGGCAGTCACTAGCAATGTGGCTCGATGTTGTTTCATGCCCACATTCTGGCAAGCCTTGACAAATCAACTAATATCAGTGGTGGTTAGTGTGACAGGATTGAGTACAGCCTTAGAAAATTATTTACATTTTCATAAGCCAATTGTAATAAAAGGGTCTCAGCTGCTTCCTGATTCTCAACCTGTTTTTGAATCGCACCTTGTAGTTTATCAATAAAATCTAAATAAGCCTCTGTGGCTCCTTGCTGAATATTAACGAAGGAGTCCAGGACTATCTTTAGAGCATGGAAAGCAGCCAGGGAGCATTGTGAGAAAGCTTAAGAGTCCATTTTCACCTGCTCTTCAGCAGATTCATATTCACTAGTTCTGAGAAGCATATTAAGCTGGACTGGATTTTCACTGCTGTTATTTTCAGCTGCTTGGTGGTGGCAGTGTTCCGTATATGCTGAATGTCATATGGAAAATTGGGCGGGTGCAAGCACAGTTCGAGCTAAGGCAAGCCAATCACAAGGAGCCATCTCATATCCTTCAGTGATGGCTGAGAAGAGCCCCAGAGCGTAGGGCCACTGAAGTCTGTCGTGTTTAATACTCTTTTTTAAGTCTTTGTATATCTCAAAAGTCAAAGGTTCATTCATGGCCAACTGTGGAGTTTAATGATAATGGGGAAAGGAGACAGAACTTTCCTGTCTCCAGCTTTTGCAGCCTCTCAGAGACATTGTTACAAAGCTGCAGTGGTCTGGCTAGGGGTCAGAGGAGGATCTAATGGAGGAGGAGGGCTGGGGGGGAGGGGCGGAGGCAAATCCTAGAGATAAATCCTGAAGCAGCCAGGGCAGCCTCCTCCTTCCTCTGTTTGCAGTGAATGAAAAATGGCCTGAGATTTGAAGGTGTCACCTTTTTCCTTTGCTTGGAAAGACAGGCCTCCTGCTACTTCTGGGCTAGGCTTTTCTTTTATTTGTGATGGCAGATTTTTATTATTAGGTTCAGCAACTATGCCTGCCATCATCCCATAGTATTATAACAGGGTGCAGTCAAGGTGGGTGGGGGGGGCAAAAAGGGATTTGGAATGGGGTCCAGAACTCAAGGTGTCCAGGAAATATTAAGATGTCCTCACCCCTTCTCCTGCACAGGTTGAGTTGGGGGAAGGGACAAATGGAGCAGGGCCATTGAGAGCTGTTTTGTACAGCAATGGCTTTGCAGCTAACCTCTGGCATGGTCATTTAACATATCTATAACCTTTAACTGGTTTCATATATCTGTTAAATAGCTTTGGCCATGCTTCAAGCCAGGCAGAAGGGAGTGACTTACATCCAAGACATAACTGGGAGGCAACTCCCCCTGGTTACAGTGCCTGCATGAGAGCTTGGAGATGATTGGCTCCACACCATGGGGCCACACCTGCCCAGACTCACTATGGCAGCACAGTAAAACTAGAAGGATATAGGAAGTGTAGCCTGACAAGTGCAGCCAATTGTGGGAGGAGTCAGAAATGGGGCTGCAGAGGAAGATTGGCATGGGGATTTAAAACACAGAAGTGGCAGCCATTGAGGGGAGAACCACACAGTCTTGGCAGAATGCAGACGCCCTCGCAGCTTTGAAAAAGGGGGAAGCATGAGGCTTAGCCAGAGTGCAGACCCCTTTGCAATTTTGGTGGAAGAAGAGAGAACCATATACTTTTGGCCAGAGTGGGGACCTCCACAACTAGTGTAAGGACAGGATCACACGGCTTTGGTGTCTTGGTTGGGACCACGCAGCCTGGGTGAGAACCAGGACCACGAGGCTTTGGAAGTGCTCCCTTTTGCCATGTGGAGGGTGCCTGGAGGACTGTGTGTATTTGTGGAGAACTTTAGTTTGTATTTCAAATAAATAATAAATTCCTTTCCTTTTCACTGATCTCTGTCATTGAGAGACATCTTTCCTCTGGCAGTGGACAATTGAGCCCAGTAGGTGGTCTGGACTGTATTAGTATACCATCCTTGCAGGGGAGCCCTGTTCTGTTCTGTAACAGTTTTTGGTGTCCCTGAGTGGGCCAGATATTGCCCCCCCCCCCACCTTGGACCTCTGTTCTATAAGAATAGGTCCCTTCCTTTTTGTGTAATCTTTCCTGACCATGAGAAGTCCTAGGATGAAGAGGGACGAGAGCTGTCCTAACTAGGCTCCAGGTCAACAAATTCTGATGTCCTGTTAAGGTCCCATTCTCCTGGTACCATTTCAATTTCTGTCATACTTTTCTTCACATTTCTAAATCGAAAGACCCTTTATCTGGGAACTATGGACAGTAGCTCTTTACTGTCTTTAATAATTTAGTTAAATTCCATTTCTTAACCTGACATCCTGCAGGCTGAAGAAGCTGCTGAAACAGTCAAAAATACATCTGTTCCTTAGAAAGTCCCAAGCCCATATTGGCAGCTGGGATAGTTTTTTACTTTTGGTTTCATCCTCCCTCACCCTTGCTCTGCCTAGCTGGTTCTGTTAGCTTCTTCTGATTAATTGCTAGGGAATGAGATAAATGTGGTGGGTCACAAGTGCTGCTTGTGAAATCCTCCTTCTCTTATCTTACACTAATGGGGAGGGGGATACCATGCATGGCACAACATGTTACCAGGACCGGAGAAGCTCCTGGGCTTCCAGAAGGAGGATTCAGAATGTTTAAAAGACACATTTTCTCATTGTTTTTCTTCCTGAGCTTTTTATTGTCTGAAAGGGGAAAGAGAGACTTTTTCAGCCTTAAACAATCAATTTAAAGTCTTTCTGAGTAGAATTCTTATGATGTAACAACATTAGAGCTCTCATTCGATTTACCAGAGGTTTAGCAAAACATTTTGAGACCGAGACTGAGCTATTCCTTTCAAAACAGAAAGAAAAACAAAACCTGAAGCAAAGACAAAATTCAAGAAAGGCAGTATTTTCAAATTAAATCCTCTAAGAGGAGGGAGTGAGACACTAGCCTTAGATTCTTATTTCACACCATCTGGTACTACAAATGACCCTGACAAGAACTAAATGGTGTGAAGCCCAAATAGCAGAGACATTATCTGAAATCAACTGGCACCACAAATACACAAAAGCCCAAACAGCAGAGACACTATCACACACCAACCAGTACAGTGAATAACCTTTAAAGGCCTGAATGGCACAGCACAAAGAGCAGAAGCAGAAGATTCTAGGGTTATACAAAACAGTAAAGATCAAACCAAGTTTCCCAAAAGATAAAGCAAGCAGCCCTGGCTCCGCTTAGCTAACACAAAACCGCTGCAAGAGAAGTGGCCCTGGAAGAAATCCCCTTTCCTTTATCTTAGACATACTGGTGGCATAACCAAAAAGCTCCTGGTGATGCTGTCCCTTATGTGGGATGAAAGGCACCAAATTTTATCTGCCTAGGTGAGCACATCCACAGCAATGGCTCGTAGTCTCTGTCCCTATTTGGGAAGCCAGATGTAGGAGGAACTCCATCCAGCATAGCTCTTCCTGGCCGCTGCACATGAGAAATAAGTCATCCTGGACACAATTTTGTTGTTTTGGTGGGAAAGAAGGTGTTGATTCCCTCTAGTAGGGAATGCCCTGAACCCTTCTCCAAGATAGCTTTTATTACGGTTGGAATGTGCAGGGGATTGCAGCACACACACATAGTTTATTAATGTCCAAAAGGTTACAGTTGTAGAAAACAAGTATTATCTTATGGATAAGAATTAAAGAAACACAGATCTCACGGGTCAGCTCTGTGAGACATGCTGACACCAGATGACTGTAAAGGCATATTTCATGATGCAAGGAGTTCACTCCTTATGCTTTGAACTTAATTGTCTGGTTTATATCAACAGGGCTATACCAAGCAAAGCAAGCTTCAAAAGGTACATTTATTTATCAGGTCTAATTCCCACAGGAACCCTTGGTGTTTGAGTTGGGTCATGTCTGCCACCTGTGTTTCCTGATTTTCCAGGGAAACTTACTAGCCCCTTTCAGGGCCTGTTCTCTAGGGGCTGCAATCTCTGAAACCACACAGAGTGGTCCTCAACAATATGGGGCCAACAGGAGCAAAATAGCAGAAAAATCACAGCATGGTCAATAGCAATGACCACTGAATGAAGTTTAATAAAAGTGGAATAGGAATAAGAATATTGTACAAAAACAAAGAGCGGATATCAGATGTCTGCAGTAAAGAAAAATAATTTTGAGAGAATGGGTGAAGCATACTAATAAGAGTAAGGAGTAAAGCCCAGGTTCAGAGAGGGAAAAATGAAATAAAATTCCTCACTCAACTGATCAGGAGCAGGGGGAAGGCAAAATAGAGTAAGACAAGGCAAAAATATTCCAGAGGATTTAAAGTACAAATACATAGTGAACAAATTAGTTCCATTGAAGAAGTAAAACAATAACCCTGGTATTTCGCACAACTGGCCACTTTAAAAATTGTAGAAAGGACATAAGGTGCTTATAAGAGGGGAAGAAGAATGTGAGCTGACTTAAGAAAGAAGAGCAGTTATATGATGTTAGATGGATGAGAAATTATGTGAGTAAGGGATAGGAATATGACGTACTGTGAAAGAAAATGAAGTTTACAACAACAGTAAGAAAGCTCAGAAAAATAGTGAAATGGATTAAGACTAGGGGCAGGTGCTGTGTGCAGTTTGGAATAACAATAATATGAAAAAATATATATAATCTGAATAAAATAATGAAATATAAAAGATTAAGTGTAGTGAGTTATTTGAAATATGAGCAAAGTGAAAGTAGAAAAATTAAAATGCAATATAAAAGGGAAAAAAGAAAAAAAAACTAACAAGTAAAACAAAAGAAAACAAGAAAGAGAACTTAAAAAAAACCCACAAGCTTTGGTGAAGATTAAGGTGAAATTTGTCTCAGCTCTTGGTGCTCACCTTCTGACTTCTTTCTGGATCCATGTCTGGTTTTCTCTTAGCTCTAGGTCACGGGTAGGTCATCCAACTTTTGGCTATACCACACCATCTATGTCTCCTTCCCCTGCTTCTGGAGTACTTTTATTGTGATTGAGAAGATGAAGCCTCTGTGTCTTGTCTGGGAGGCAGTCTTCAGTCTTCCAGGAAAATTGTGGGTGCTCTCTCCTGCCTCTGTACCTCTCATCTTAGTCTGTTGCAGTTTATTTCCAATAATGCTTAGTTTCTACTTAAATACCTACCCATTTCATGGGGAGCAGGGGTAAATCTGTGTAAGAGTGTTAGCTCTCTCCTGCTTGGTGTAGTCTGTAGCTTTGTATGTGAGCCAAATCTAGGTGGTTCCCTGAATCCCCTTTGTTGTACACTTTCTTACCTTCCTGTTTTGATGGCCTCAGTAAAATAGTGCCACAGTACCCAGTGTACTTTGTCTCCCTGTGGAGAGTTCAAAATTGGTCCTTTTAGGCATTACCCTTGCTGTCTTACTCTTGGTGATAGGAGGGAAGCCCCTGGTGGTTGTAAGCCTGCTCAGCCAGTTTTGAAGGTCTTCCCAACTCCTGCAGGCAATGGAGGGTTGGGGTCAGTTTTCCCTTATGGTTGTGCTGCCAAGGAAGGGGGCTCAGTCTGGGTTGCAATAATCACAATTTCCCAGTTTTCAGCCTAGTGCCCTCAGTGTATTTTGTGGCCCACACTCACCACTCTGCACAGTTGCTCTGGGCTGGCACTGATGAATACCTCACTTTGCATTCCTTTGCTCAATCTGTGAGGTTCACTGAGTGGGAGCAAATTACGCCCACAATCCTCCTTTCTTGTTGACTGGGAAATAGTGCACATGACGTCTCTACCCAGTGTGCCTCGGTTCCCCTTTGAAAAATGTCTCTGTGGGTACCACTGCAGCTCCAAGCCACTGCCCAGCTTTCCATACACTCCAATTCTCTGGCAAGTCAAAAGTTTATCTCTCATGGCCAGTTGCTGCCCACTGCTTCTCCTGTCTCAAGGTGTTGCCAGGATCCACCCCTCCAACCCACCACAGTCCTGGCTGGTGACTGTCACCCCACTTTGGGTGTGCTACCACCTGTGTGTACGTGTGCTGTTTTTCTCTGGGGACTTTACACATTCAAGTCACTCCTGGTGCAGTTCTGTGATTTGCCTGTTGAAGGAGGGGAGGGAGCCTCTAGGCTACTATCACTGATGTGGATCTCCTCCCATGTTGACACCACAGCAGCCAAGGTTCTGGAGCCATGCCCAGGGACTTTCCCCACATGCATATAAAACCTCCTTACTACTTGTTTTGAAGTGTCCCTTGCACAATTTGGCTTCCAAACTTCATATCAGCCTAAGATTCTGTTGGTTGTTCATTTTGTTTTTTGGAAATCAGCTATCTGTCCCAGTTTAGTGCATGAGCAAGTGGACTAAGTTTCCACCTATTTTGCCACCATTTTAAAGATAGATTCTTAAAAGAAGAAAGAAAAAGGCAGTTAGTTACCTATGAGAGTGCTTGTAAAACTTTCAGCTAATTTCTTAACAGAAACTTTTCAAGAAAAAAAGAGTTTGGTGTGAAATACTCAAAGTAATAAAAAGCAAGGACGTACAACGAAGAAATATTTACATAGCAAGGCTGTTATTTTAAATTGATGGAAAGATAAAGAGCTTTCCATACCAAAAGATTAAACATAAAAAGAGCTAAAGAAGTTCATTACCAGCAAATAAAAAAATCAAAAAGACAATTTTCTGAAAAAGACAATTTTCTTTCTTTCTGAAAAGGCAGAAAAATTATAAAGAACATAAATATGAATAATAAAACGACAAAATCTACATGCCTATTAATAACACTTTTTTCCTGCTTCAACATATTATTTTTAAATTTTCTTTTTAAATTGTTTTTCAAGTACAGATTTCTGCCTTCCTCCCCCACCCCTCCACACTACCCCAGGCTTCTCCTCTTCCCTCCCCCAATTCCACCCCCTTTGTTGTCCATATGTCCTTTATAATTGTTCCTGTAAACCCTTCACCACTTTCCCCCTTTACCTGCTTCCCTCTATCTTCTGATCACTGTCAGTCTGTTCTCAATTTCATTCTCTTTGGCTATATTTTGCTTGCTTCTTCCTTTTGTTGATTAGGTTCCTGTTAATGGTGATTTCATATGGTATTTGTCTTTTATTGCCTGGCTTATTTCAGTTAGCATAATGCTCTCCTGTGCCATCCATGCTGTTGCAAAGTGTAGGAGCTCCTTCTTCTTCTTCTTCTTTTTTTTTTTTTTTTTTTTGCTGCATAGAATTCCATTGTGTAGATGTACCAGTATTTTTTGATTCATTCATTTACTGATGGGTCCCTACATTGCTTCCAGCACTAGGCTATTGTAAATTGTGCTGCTATAAACATTGGGGTGCATAGGTCCTTTTGGATTGGTGTTTCAGGGTTCTTAAGATATAATCCTAGCAGTGGAATGGCCAAGTCAAAAGGCAGATCTATATTTGGTTTTCTGAGGAAATCCCCCAGTGTTTTCCATATGGCTGTACCAGTCTGCAATTCCACCAACAGTGCATGAGGGTTCCCTTTTCTCCACAACTTCTGCAACATTTGTTGTTTGTTGCTTTGTTTATGATGGCCATTTTTAATTGGTATGAAGTTATATCTCATTGTGGTTTCAATTTGCATCTCTCTGATGGCTATCAATACTGAAGAAGATCCTTTTTCATATGCAAATCCTTTCATATGTCTCTGGACCCTCTGTATGCCCTCTTTGGAGAGCTGTTCTAGTCCTTTGCCCATTTTTTAATTGGGTTGTTTCTCTTCTTAGAATGGAGTTGTGTGAGTTATTTATATCTGTGGAGATTAAACTGTTGTGCAAGGTATCATTGGCAAATATGTTTTCCCATATGTGGGGGGCTCCACCCACAGGGCCCCCCATCCACCATGCAAGAACATAATGCTACCAAGACATTATCTGCTTGGAGAGGAAAGGTGGCTAATCTCTCAAGGGAGAAAGGCCATGAATCCTTACCTCAATGGTATTTTTTAGGTTTGCAACACACAGGGATACAGGCAAAGCTCATTAATCATTGTCAGGAAGTAAGGGTCAAACAACAGATAACAAAGAACTCTGAGGGCCTATTTTGAGTCAGGGTCAGATAGCTAAAGAGCCAAAAACTATGAGGAACAAACTCACTTCTTGCTTGGACCCTTATTTAATTGAGAGCATTCTTAACAAAAACAGGTTTTACAGGATTTTACTAATTCTTTCTTATGCCTGACCATCCCGGAACACGCTCTAGGCAGCAGAGGGCTGCACCCCCTCCCTGTCATAGATTCAGGCTTCAGTGGATTCGAGCCAGGAAAGGCTCTCCCAGAAGGAAAGGCTCTCCCAGAAGGAAAGGGGACTCAGGCTATGTCAAAATAGCTGGGGGATTTGAGGGTCCTGTGTCCTCACTTTGCTGCAGCCCCCACTGAGTCCTTCCTAGATGACCACCCACAAGTGATCATGTTTGATTGGGTTGCCTCTCCTCTGAGGGGTCTCACCCATAGACTCTGACTAACCAACCAAGCATTGGGGGCTATAGATGGCAGAAGCAGCACTCTTG
>PVKM010017854.1:0-25513 GCA_004027735.1 Carollia perspicillata
CTTTGTCAATGAGAACGTAAATTAGTCTAGCCATTATGGAAAACAGTGTGGGATTTCCTCAAAAAATAAAAATATAACTTTCAAATGAGCAAGCCATTCCACTGATGTGTAATTCATCCTCCTCTCCCCACAAAATAAAATTACTTCTCTAAGGGATGCTTTCATTTCCATGTCCATTGAAGCATTATTTCCAACATAAAATCTTTATCCATTCATCCGTCAATGAACATGTAGGTTGTTTCCATATTTTGGCTATTGTGCCTAACATATGTTGTGAATGCCACATACTGGATATATATAATACAATATCATCCAGCTCTGGTAAAGAAAAAAGTCTTGCCCTTTGCCACTAAATGGATTTTCCTTGAGGAATTATGCTAAGTGAAATAAGTCGGACAGAGAAACACAATACTATATGATCTTACTTACATGTGAAATCTACAAAAGCCAAACTCACAGGAACAGAGGGTAAAATGGTGGTTGCTAGGGTTTGGAGGAGGAGGGATTGATAAGTGTCAGTCAAAGCATACAAATTTTCGGTTATAAGATAAATAATTTCAGGGTATCTATTGCACAACATGATGATTATAATGTACAATGCTATATCAGAGTTTTGAAACTTGAGAACAGAGTACATTTTAAATGTTTTCACCACATAGAAGTGATAATATCGTAAGCTGATAGAAGTGTTAAGTAAGCTTACTTCACAAGATATAAGTGTATCAAATTATGACGTTTTACATTATATCTCAATAAAAATTAAGAAAATCAGCATTGGTGCATTCCTTCAATTCATAAGACGACTCACATAAACCTGGGATGTTAGAATGTGGAGAACAGATCACAAAGTCAATGTATATGAATCAACATGGAAAACTAAGGTGACCTATGAAGCAGTGGTTATTCATGTATGGAATCATTACAAGAGCTTTATAAAAAAAAGCCAGACTTTTTTTAATGAAGAAATTTAATCTGGTAAGTATTAGCTTCTAGGAGACAGACAATTGGAAAATTACTAGGGTTATGTTTTAAATGTGGCCACCAGATTTTTAAATTTTCTGGATTCTGTTTTTAAGGCTGGTGGTGCTTGCTACCTGACTGAAAGATCCAGTAAGATATTAAGATAATGTTCATGAGCAGTCGCTTATACAGCTCCTCGGAAAATCATCCCACTAGTGTGAGCAATCGGTCATTGTCAATACCAAATGGTGGCTCTTGGTTATCACTGCATGCTGATCTGCATTCTTTTTTCTCTACCTTACCCCTGCCTCTAATTCCTGCTCTCTGGGAAGGCAAGCACTGATAAAGTAGCAATAGATTAAAAATGTATTTTCTCTGAGGGACCTTATCTGAAGGGTGAGCATGAGGAGAAGGGTGTTGTTCTTTGAGGACAAGTGTTGTGCTGGGTTCACACTGAAATATGGACTGTGAAGGAACAGGTTAGGGTGTGTTAAGGTGAGCATTTCAGTTCACCTGACTGACCACAGAATTAGGGCATCAAGGGAGTGTTTAATGTTATAACATATTTTTCCACATATTTTCCTTCTATTGCTTGGAATAAAGTATTTAAGAAAAATCTATTGCAATTTTCTCCTTTTTATTGTCCTAAAACAATGTTAGCACCAGCAAATTTCCAAAAGTGCTTTCAATTTTTATTGAAATTTGCCTCATGCAGGATGAGTTTAGGGGCAAATCTAGAAATCTAGTTTCAAAAATATCAAATTTATGGTATCTTCCACTTCCATAAATTAAAAGTAGTATTTTATACATATGAGTGATTTGAAAAATCTATTATCAGCATGAAGGAGAGAAAATAGCTCATTGGCTTTACAAATGGAGCAAAGGCTCAACATAGAAAATCCCACATCCCATGGTCTCAGGTTTTTAGTATAGAACCTGAATCTGTTATTACTGTAGAACTGTGTCTATATATATTGTTAAAGGGTCAAATTACCCGAATGATTTAAATGATAACACGTAGCCACTAAATACTTCAGAAGAGACCTAAGATGTAGTGGAAAGGGGTAATCTGCTAAGATATTTAATTATCACAGGTTTCTTTTCTTTCTTTTTTTCTTTTTTCTCCTCTAATTATCGTCATTTTACAGATAGGCTTGTAACCTAACAGTGCTTTAACTTTAAACCTGTTGATGTTATCTACACATAATCAGCAACTTCAAGTCTACTCATCCCCAAAGAGATCACCTACTTACTCTACAGGCTATAAATTGTAACATATCTCATTTCCTGAGGTGATTATGGATGGTAAACATTTCCGTCATTCCATTACATAAGTCAGGCTTAAGTCCCTGAAAAGTTCTGTCTAATAATTTTTATTGGGACTAAAAGCTTACAAATGCCTGTCTTGCTTTTTTATTTAAGGAAGAAGGATTAAAATTCAGGATGAGTGAAAAGGTAAGTATAAGAAAGAAACAAAGCCTTTCACCACAACTGTGTGTGGCTGCTCATCCATGCATCCATCGCTTGCTCAGGACGCCGACTTTTTAGACACCCAGCCACTTTCTTAAGTCTGGTAAAAGCAGCTGTTGAGGGAAAATGTAGCTTTTCCATCTGCTCATTTCAGCATATACTGTCTCCATTTCTTAATTTTATCATTTTACTGAGACAATGGCACAGATTTTCATAGATCGCATTATCTGACTGTGGTCCTAATAACATATGGTCATATTTTTCTAATTATACTCCCTGCAAAATATCAAAAGAGCTCATCTTCAAATGGCCATTTTCAGCAATAGAACTTACCCATAATTTTCTAACATAAAATCCACCTGAGATAGGTATAGATTTTACATGCCATGTCTCTGTAAATACACAAGTAACTCTACCTAAATAGGCATTGTGACTATTTTCTGTAATCTTCTCCAACACCTGTTTTACCAATGCCTTGGTTTTCAGCTATGTTGGAAATTTCTTCTGTTCATTAAAATAAGATTTGATTGCATATAAATAATGTCTAAGTTCTACAATTTTATGATATATCTTAAGCTGACAAACTTGAGAAGTTTTGTTATTTGTGCCAAAACAGTAAACTCTGCAAATATAACTTATTTCCCCACTTACTCTAATGTCTCTTAAATTCTGCTTGAAGATTTTACTTCATTAGCCTGTTGTTAGCTCTTCTTTTTTATTCACAACCAACTCTAGTTTTATTTGCATTTATTCAGGCACTTGAAACATTTACTTATATTATTTTTAAATAATTAATATAAGGTATGAAGCCAAAAGCCTGCCTCAAGTACCATAATTCCCTATAATAGCCTCAGTATGTCTGACAGAATTTTTCCACAATTCAGACAAGTGCCAGATGCCCATTTACCAAGGGCAGCAACACAACAGTGTGAAGAGTGTGAAGTGTGAAGAGATTGTGTGAAGAGTGTGAAGAGATTATTCTCTTTTGTTTTTAATGTCTTCTTGGTAACAAAATATATTGGCTCAAATGTTATATATATAATTAATACATAATATAATATATTATAATGCATGATGTACATTATAATATATAATATGATGTGTAGTGTATTGCATATAATAACATATATCATATATGATATAAAACATGTGTCTATATATAACATTATATAATTTATGAAATCATATAATTTATAAAATTACATAATTAACAAAATAATATGTGTGTATTTGTGTGTGTGTGTGTGTGTGTGTATGACTAACATCTAGATTTCTTAATTTCCCTTGGCTTTGCTCTTTTCAATAGTACTTAGACATAGTTCAACATAATACAAAATAACCTTTTTTGTGAGTTGGTAATAAAGGTAGTATAAAAGAATATTTTTGTGATTTTATGCTAAAATTTAATAGATTTAGAAATTTTATACTAAAATCTCTACCTCAAGTGTATTAATAAAACAAAACATTAAAATTTTGGTAATTTTATATTGTTCTTCAATTACAGTTGTCCCTATTTTCCCCCCATTACTCTCCCTTGCCCTACCCACCGCCCATCTCCCACTTCCCACATTCAATCCTGCCCTCCACCTTGTGTTGTCTGTGTCCACGGGTTCTTTATACCTGTTCTCTGACTTGACACTTCCCCTGTTATTGCCCTCCCCCTTCCCCTCTGGTTACTGTCAGTTTGTTCTTTATTTCCACATCTCTAATTCTATTTTGCTCTCTTGTTTATTTTGTTGATTAGATTTCACTTATAGGTGAGATCATAGAGTATTTGTCTTTCACTGCCTGGCTTATTTCACTTGGCATAATACTCTATACTTCTATCCATGCTGACATTAAAAAATTTTTAAGTAAATGAAAATAAAGCAAATATCAGTTGTGCAGGGACAAAGAAAATTTATAATTGGATTATGGACAGGGACCAACACACAAAAAAAAGCAGCCTGAAAATACAGAAAAATGGGCAGGCCACAGAAAAATACTCTCAATTCAAATAATGAAAGATACTTCTAGTTAAAGTTTCTTGTGATCAATTTAATCTAAAATATCATTAGGATCAAGGAGTATAAAATACACACTAAAGGTGTTTTTTTTTTTTTTAAGTAAGGACTGATATGAGTTTCAAAGGTATGTCAAATTTATTGTCTGTTATCCCAAATAATGTGTCATTTTCTGGTTCCAGGGTTTTTAGTGATAACTAGTATTCCACCCCAGGTAAGTTATAAAACCTTTACGAACTTCAGATTTTCCCTCTGTAAAATGACTAGTAGTTTAGGGTTAAATGTATTATGGCTAGGATTGCTTCCAGTTTCTTTTTGAATTTTAGAACAATTTTTAATTTACAAAAAATTGCCAAGTTGCTACAGAGAGTTCCCATACACCATACTCCTATTTTCTCCTATTGTGAACATCTCATATTTGTGTGATATAGTTTTCAAAATTAACAAAACAATATCAATGCATTCTTATTAACTAAAGCCCATACTTTTTAAAAATTTCCTTATTTTGTAACTAATATCTTTCTATTTCAAGATCTCATCCAGGACACTGCATTGCATTTAACTGTCATTAATGACTTTGACAGTTTTGGGGAGTACCGACCAGATATTTTATAGAATGCCTTTACATTTGGTCCTACTAGCTCTTAAAAACTTTTAATTTATCAGTAATCTTTGTCAAACAGTTGTTGGCACATAACAGCTAATATGTAGCCTGTAAATGAATAAATAAATGAATGAATGAATCAATGAATGAACAAGTAAAGGAATAAAAGAACAAAGAAATGACTAAAAAACTGGATGTTTTGTTAATGTGTAAAAGGTAATGCATTCATATTAATAGAGAAGTAATTCTTTGGTCTAGACTTTAAGACCATACAGACAGTATATCATTCCAGTTTAACAAAAAACAAACTAGAATATTTTATTATATTTCTCTTTCTAAACCACATTTTGAAACATTTCAGCAATAAACTAATTTAGAAACTTAATAAGAAAAAATAAAATGTCACTGAAAGGTATTTAATGGTAAGAGAAATGCAAGTGTGGGGCATGTAGAGGACATGTTTTTAAATAGTGAGTGATTCTCAAATTGCTGCAATCATATCACCTATTTTCCCATACAATTGGGAGAAGGAATGCAAATATAAAAGAACAAAGAGACCAAAAGATGGAGGATTCTGTACTCCATTAGAATCAGGAAATAAATGGAATTAGACTATTCTTCCTGTAGTGCAACAATGTGCTAGAAATGGAGTTCTGCTAAACATAACCTTTCCAACCTTTACTCAAGGTAGGAGCTGAAAATTTTCTTTCCACACCTAATTTCATCATGCAATTATTTCAGAAATGAAAAGATAACAAACACAACCTTGACAGGCAATGCAGTATTTCAAAGTAGGCTTTGCTTGTTCTAAATATCTAGGTCCATCAGATATAATTTCAGACTAACTATTACAATGCTAAATTCTCTGGCAAGAAAATGGGTAATCACTATACAGGTTAACAATATATCAATTAATTATTTTGCCCTAATTCAGTAATATAATAGCACTTTACAAAGCATTGGGTTGCATCGCTATCATTTCAGTTAAGAGCTCATCTTGATAACAAAACAATAGGCTTTTTCCTCAATGGCTTATTCCTCGGTTTATGTAATTTACTTTAAATGTTAAGTTTAAAGAAAAAATATCTTGCCATCTCATTAGTTCTTTCAGGCTGTGATATTTTATTATAATATAGAAAACTAATAATTATCAATCCTTAAATGCCTATTTTTTGCAAATTAGTTTCAGAAAAGCAATTTAAAAGTTTCTCCTTGGACCACAAGATAACATTCTTTTAATTGCAAGGATTGAAATGCCTGATATTTTCCATTTTTAATACACCATATTGATTTTTGCAATCATTCACTTTGCACTTTGCTACTAATATTTACTTCACTCTCACTGTATTTCAGATAAATTAAGGAGTATTTATTTAGATTCACACAACAAATATTATTGAGAGTTTCATTTGTGCTGGGTTCAAAAGTGCCCATTAGAGATACAAAGAGGTAGACGTGTCTTTTCTAGCCTTACAACAGGGTTCTCACCGGCTCATGTAACAGAAGAGAAAATCTGTACTGTGGGTACAAGACCCCTCCAATGTATCTATGTGACTCTTCTACAAATGCACACAACTGATACTATTTAAAATATTTTATTTATTTTTTTTTTTAGAGAGGGGAAGGGAGGGAGAAAGAGAGAAACATCAATGTGTGGTTGCCTCTCACATGGCCCCCACTGGGGACCTGGCCTGCAACCCAGGCATGTGCCCTGACTGGGAATTGAACCTGCGACCCTTTGGTTCGCAGCCCGCGCTCAATCCACTGAGCTACGCCAGCCAGGGCCTGATACTATTTAATATGCATAAGAAGACACAATTAAATGTTATATTAATTTTAATGTAAGGAAACTTGATTAATTTAACTATAATTCACTCATCATTTTATAACATAAATATGAAATAACATGAACTCCAATAAAATATAAAGCATAAAGGCACACTTTGGACCCCAAAAGACTGACATACAGCAATCTAAAATGTTACCTATTAAAGGATATAAAAGAGAGACTAGTCATTAAGTTACAATCCAAGATATACGAACATTCTTAGGATCCCAAGTGTGCATGAAGAGCTTACTAGAAGGAGTAATATAAACTAAGAGGTTTTATGACTGAAAACAATTATCATGGGAGTAGAGGAGTCTTTTATTCTCTCCTGCAAATGCATCTCTCTGATGTCAGGTTGCCTAATTTAGGAAAGTGGTGTGATGTACTTGAAGTCAGAGCCCAGAATAAAGCTCCTGATTAAAGGAAATATGGGACTTGAAGGTAGTAAATTGGATCAAAAAAGGTTAAGTAGAAATCACATGCAATTCAAATATGGAAAAGGGGAAAAGTAGTTTGAAGTTGATGGGAATAAGGGTTGGTTTCTATTGGAGCTCAAAATGTGGTTGAGTGGATGATGCAAAAAAATTTACAGGCAAGAAAGAGAAAACTAATCATTAACAAAAGCAAGGCCAAGAAAAGCATTTGGTACTCAGCATTTCCAGTGACAGTTACATGCCCACTCACGTAAAAATAATTAACATCTAATTATTTAAGTTGATAAATAAAGCAAGCAACAGAATTTAAAAACTTAACACTAATTAAATTGGTGTTCTCTAACTACTAAGAAAATCTAACATCCCAGTGATAATTTTTTAAGGTATTTTCAGCCCTGCTAATTATTAAGCCAAGGTGATTATATTTGGAACAGATATCCTTTTTTAACATATATTTTATTGATTATGCTATTACAGTTGTCCTATTTTCTTCCCTTAATTCCCCTTCACCCTGCATCACCCTCCCACCCACATTTCCTCCATTTAGTTCAAGCCCAAGGGTCATACATATAAGTTATTTGGCTTCTCCATTTCCTATACTATTCTTAACCTCCCCTTGTCTATTCTGTACCTACTATTTATGTTTCTTATTCCCTGTACCTTTTTCCGCATTCTCCCCACTTCCCCACTGATAAACCTCTACGTGATTTCCATTTTTGTGATTCTGTTTGTATTCTAGTTGTTTGTGTAGTTTCATTTTGTATTCTTTTTTTAAAAGAATTCATTTATTTATTTTTAGAGAGAGGGGAAGGGAGGGAGAAAGAGAGGGAGAGAAACAGCAATGTGTAGTTGCCTCTTGCATGCCCCCTGCTGGGGACCTGGCCCGCAACCCAGGCATGTGCCCTGACTGGGAATCAAACCAGGGACCCTTTGGTTCCCAGGCCTATACTCGATCCACTAAGCCATGCCAGCCAGGGCTCATTTTGTGTTCTTAGGCTCACTTGTTGATACTTGTGAGTTTGCTGTCATTTTTTTGTTCATAGTTTTTGATCTTCTTCTTTTGCTTAGATAAGTCCCTTTAACATTTCATAGAATAAAGTCTTGGTGATGATGAACTCTTTTAACTTGACCTTATCTAGGAAACACTTTATCTGCCCTTTCATTCAAAAAGATAGCTTTGCTGGATAGAGCAATCTTGGATGTAGGTCCTTGCCTTTCATGTCTTGGACTACTTCTTTCCAGCTCCTTCTTATCTGTAAGATTTCTTTCAAGAAATCAGCTGCTTGTCTTATTGGAACTCCTTTGTAGGTAACTGTCTCCTTTTTACTTGCTGCTTTTAAGATTCTCTCCTTATCTTTCATGTTGGGTAATTTAATTATGATGTGCCTTCTTGTGAGCTTCCTTGGGTCCAAATTCTTTGGGACTCTTTGGGCTTCCTGGAATTCCTGGAAGTCTGTTTCCTTTGCCAGATTAGGGAAGTTTTCCTTCATTATTTGTTCAAATAAGTTTTCATTTCCTTGCTCTTCCTTTTCTCCTTCTGGCACCCCTATGATTCAGATGTTGGAACATTTAAAGTTGTCCCAGAGGTTCCTAAGCCTCTCTTCATTTTTTTGAATTGTTGTTTCTTCATTCTGTTCTGGTTGAATGTTACTTTCTTCCTTCTGGTCCAAACTGTTTATTTGAGTCCTGGCTTTTTTCCCATCACTGTTGGTTCCCTGCATATTTTCTTTTAATTCATTTTTCATAGCCTTTACTCTTTCCTCTATTTTGTAACCATACTCAACATTTCTGTGAGCATCCTGATCACCAATGTTTTGAACTATGCATCTGATAGGTTGGACATCTCTTTGTCACTTAGTTCTATTTTTGGAGCTTTGGTATCTTCTTTCATTTGGGCCATATTTCTTTGTCTCAACACAACTGCTACATTGTAAGGAGTGGAGCCTTAGGTATTCATGAGGGAGGGTCACTGCATTGTGGTGCTGTATGTGGGGGAGGGGTCCAAAAGGGAACAATGCTGCTTGTTGGGCTCTCAACTGGCTTTCAGTAACTTCCTCTGCTAACCACAAGCAAATTGGGACCTTCTGGTGCTGATTCCCAGGTGGGTGGTTTTGAGTACATTCTAAGGCTCTGTGTGCCTCCCCAGTGAACCCTCTTGTGAGGCTGACAGTTTCTCCTGATGCTGCAATCCCCCAGCTTTTTCCAGTCAGAGGTTTTGAGGCTTTATTTACCCCGCTCTGGAACCCTGGATTTTGCAGTCTGTCTCACTCCCTAGTTGTTCCATCCAGTTTATCCTCACACTAATATGGGACTTTCTGGTCCACAAAGCACCATCTTGCTGCAAGTCCTCTCCACCCAGCTGCCCATCTCCACCCCTCCTACCAGTCTGGATGCATGTTTCTTCTTTAACCCCTTGGTTGTCGGACTTATATACTGTTTGATTTTCTGGCAGTTCTAGTTGTTTTTTGTTTTTTGTTTAATTTGTTGTTGCCCTTCTTTTGGTTGTGCAAGGAGGCACAGTACGTCTACCTATACCTCCATTTGGCCTGGGAACAGATTTTCTAAGGCCTGCAATTCTAATCCATACACAGTCTTGGGGTGCTTGCTCATTGTAAGACCATAACCTTTTCAGTGTTTTTCTCATTGGAAGAAACTTCTCACTAGGTGAAGTTGGATGGAATATAATAAATAAAATATCAACCAAAATCAAGGGATTAGGCGTGGAGAGGAAAGCAAACATGGGATATGAGATATAATCAGAGATGTCTTTCTTCAGAAAACGTTCAGGTACTCAGATCTACCCAGAAAACAAAGTATTTTTGAGTTAGGCAACCCTAGGTTCAAAGACCAGATTTATTGTATACTGAGATATGTCCATGAGTAAGTTATTTACTTTTTAATATTAAATTTGTTGGAGTGACATTGGTTAATAAAATTATGAGTTTCAAGTGTACAATTCTATGATATATCAGCTGTGTACCGTATTGTGTGTTTGCCACCCAGATAAAATCTTCTGTCATCATATATTTGGCCCTCTTTGTCCTTCACTACCCACCCCCACCACTCCCCTCTGGTAACCACCATACTGTTGTCTGTGCCTATAAGTCTTTGTTTGTTTGTCTTGTTTGTCCATATGCTGCTTTCACTTTTATATTCCACATATTAGTGAAATCATACGAAGTTATTTACTTCTAGGAGTTTCTGTTTCTTTATATAAAAATAACATTAAGATTAATTTACTAACTATTTTATTGTGAGGATAAAAGAAAACAATGTACAACAAAGGCCTCTGCACTAATGGCAAGAATATAATAAACATTTATTAAGTGGATCTGCATTTCTCTGTGTTTTTATATTTTCCACATATTGAGATACTATACTATATCAAAATAATCTTGCATACTTTTGCAAAAATATGCCTTAATTGTTTTACATATTTTCTTTCCATCTTGTACAATGTCCTGTGACTACCTTTTAATCTTTCTAGAGTCAGCACCTTAAATAGCAATATACTTTTCTATGAAACACTTGTGTGTGAGTTCTTTACTAAATGCTCCCACGTTCCTATGGTTTGGTTTCTTTGAATTAGCTTTAAAAACATTTTAATTAATGAATTCTGGATTACAAATAGTTTGTTTCAATGACATCATTTTTGTTCTTTTAATTGTACTTTCTAAACATCTCAAACCAAATATATTCTCCAAAAGCATAGCCCTCAAGCAAAGTATGCAATAGAATTATAAATAAAGCTATTACCTCCAGACTATAGATTCTCAAAAATTATTAGTAGAAACATCTATTGATTTTTATTAAAAAATCTAATTTCAAATATTGTGATTTAATTTTATCTATAAAGCTTAAATTAAAAGATTAAGTTTTACTTTTACACAAAGCCATTTATAATCAATATTGTGATGAAATTGAGATTCAAATCATATCTATAGTGATTTCTAGTTAAGTTTAAGAACTCATGTAGAGCAGAAAGTGTGTTGGGAGTGTGGCTGATAAGATTAGTCACTCTGAACCAAATGTATTTCTTTTACAAAAATATATATTAGGTGTTGATTGAGGAACACATTAAATAGTCATGATATAATTGCTTGAAATCACTATTAGAATGAAAATATTCAATATTCTTTCTAAAAACTATAAATGTGTTGCTTAAACTTTCTGGTAATATTTACTTAACTTTTGATAATCTGGAAGAAAGATTCTTTTTAATTTAGAGTACAAAAGAAAAAGACATCATTACTGCTTACATAGCTGCTTAAAATGACATTTATCTGACATTTTCACATATATATAAAGGCATGTTATGAAATAATTTTTTTTCAGGTAGTGAAGTTAAAGTGGTAATCATTTCAACAAAACTATTCAAGATTACTCTTCCCTTTGAAAAATGTCATTCAGAGGTCATTATGTATTAGATGTGAACTGTATTCTGATATCGTTTTATATATATAAGTATATATATATACTTACATATTTACATATATAAGTATAACTATATATAAATAAATATATATGTGTGCATATATAAATATATATATACAGAAATGCCATACTTTAAAACTGTTGTATCATTGAAAACACAATAGAAACCCTTAGTTATAAAAAAAGGAACTCTGAATAAATAGTAAATGTTCATGTACCATGGATTAATTAGTTAAGGCACTACACCTATGTTACCTAGTTGTGGATAGCATAAATTGTATGACAAAAAACAAATGTAAAACCTAATAAAATTTTTCAATCATTTTTATAAAATTAGTATAACAGTAACTTTGAAACATGATTTAGCTGTTATAGAAGTACAGTTCATTCTTACATATCAAAGATGTTTTTTCTGAAGCTAACTTAATTAAACAGTATATTATAGTAGTAAAATAGGTATGAGAAAAATATTTTCAGTGAATATACATTTAATATTAAGGTACAAATTAATATAATTTTGCAAATGAAAGGGCCAAAGGAAGAAAACGTTAGAGTATCTGTAGACACGTGAAAAATGTAAGTGCATAAACCTGGCATTGCTAGAGCTAGGATTACAAGCAGTTCATTAATGCCTATTTCAATGTGTTTTAAAATTTTAACACAATTTTAAAAAGCATGGACATTTTTGAACATTTAGAGGGTCACATAAATTAACTGAATGTGACTGCATACCATCTGAGTGTTTGAAGACATCTAATCAAAGGCTAGTTAGCTACTGCTTTAAAGTCCAAAAAAGCACACAAGAACTCCTGCAAGACACAGAAGTGAGCTCTGAGGTCTGAAAAACTTTCCACTGTGACTGATTTTTCTTTCATGGTGTTAAAAATGAAGATTTCCAAGTGAATGGAGCTCTAATTCAATTTCCAAAGTGACATAACACAAGAACGGTAAACACAGAAATAAACTTAACTTTCAGATGAAATGTTACAGGTCAATAGTTTATAGATGAAAACAACAACAACAACAAAAAGGAACGGAGCCAGTCATCACTTAGTCGTGCATGTGTCTGTGTTTGTTTGGTGTTCGTTTTATTATTCTCACTTAAAAAGTAGGAGCTTAAAAGTGGACAGTTATCCAAAACAGTTGGAATTTTTTATTCACTAAAAATCCTTCAGACTCAGTAGACAAGAACTTTAAAAAATTTGTCTGAAGATGAGAATCAATGCCGTTCATTTGACAATATCTTGCACTGCTGTAATTAAAGTATACACTGTATATAATACATAACTAAATGAAGGCAGTTAAAACAATGAAAGTCTCAGGCTGTTTGTGCCAGCGGTCAATTATTGCTCAAGAAAACAACACTAAAAAAATCTCCAATTTCTTTTTAAAAAGTAGAACTTCAGCATGGCTTTCTTCCTAAAGCAGCATTCTTAAAGCACATTTTCAGAGAAAATTTATCTTCCCACTCAAGAAAGCTGAACTAGAATGCCTTGTTACCTCAAATTTCTTATTTCCTGTGTTACATCAAAAGGTATCACTGTTAAAAATGATCTTTGGTCAATGTAAGTTACAATACCAAAGAAGCTTTAGTCCAATGACTACAGAATTTTCTTTCTAAAACCTACTCATTCATCTTCTCTCATTTATCATTGGGGAAAAAATAATGTCAAGAATTGGACTGAAACATATCCGAAACATATTTTTTTTCATAAAAGACAACTATATAAGTATAGTCATGTGCCTCATAATGACTGTTTAGTCAACCACAAACAACATGTAGATGACTGTTTAATAAGATTATCATGGAGTTGAACTTCCTGTAAGAAACAGAAGAATATGCAGATCAGGAGGCATTTTTTCTTTTCTCTGTTGGGAGCAATATCTTTGGGGCCTAGCAATAGATTCTCTATCACTCACAACACCTTGGTTTTGACTGAACGTTTGATATCCTAATCAGCCAGTCATTGACCTGTTTCAGCACAGATCAATACTCTTCCTCCAGCACTGTGTATTCAGAAAGTGCTACAGCCCTCCCAGATCTAGCTTGATGGCCTCCAGAACACATTGCTGTAAATCACTTTTTGAGGACCCAAAGCACTGTACAAGGACACAAGTCCATAGGAGTTATATTAAAAATTATTAGGTGACACTGCCACTTTAGCAAAAGCTTTCCATGGTCATGTAGAGGCAGACTTTTCTGTGGAAATATTTTCAGATTGTAATGATGTAAAGCATAAATAAGTTTTATTTCTCTTATCAATTCAGTGCCAGAGCCTTTTGTGCCAGGTAGAGCCAATGGAAGAAACAAAAAATTCTCCAAGTATTGAATCCTCAATTCTACATGCTCTCTACATTAAACACCCTCTTTAAAAAAAAAAGTATCACAAAGTTCCTTAATCTGAGCACTGTTCCAACATGCAATAACCAAACCACATGGCCATGACAATCTCTTATGTTCCTCTATGTCTCCATCTTGATTTCTAATTCCTACTGATCCCCAGCCCACCTTTCATTGTCTCCTGACAGTCACTGGTGTGATTTGTGCCTTACCCAGCAACTTTCTCCTTGAAATGTCCAACCAGTTCAGCCCACATCCTGTTAATGGAGCAGTATTGACAGCTTTAATGCTCTATTTTTGACCCTGTTGGAAGGAAGTCAAGGAAGGGCTGTGGGGCAGGTGTTTGTTTATAAACTCTTTAATTGTGTAATGTCTGAGGCATTCACTCACCTACTCACTCACTGATTCACCCAGAGCTACTCCAATCCTAAAAATTCCATTCATGGTAAGTGACCTAAACAGGTGTACTATTTTTATCTGTTATATTGTATTTTTAATGTACCTTTTCTTTGTTTAGATATGTTAGATGGTAAATATTATACACATGCTTACCATTGTGTTGTTGCGAAAAAACAAACTCTTACACGATCTGGGGTGACAAAGTAAGCCTTTATTACACGTGTGGGCCCAGAGGAGACAGCTTCCAAATTCTGGGTGCTCAAACAAAGGATTTGCAAAGCTTATAAACCCTCCCTTCTGGGCTAATGCAAAAAAATGCAGACGTTAGTTTAGATTTCCTTATTTGGTTGGTCAGTGACCTTTTGCGTGCCCTTATCTCCTGGCTGGCTCAGCGCAGGCTGGTACCGCTATCTGAACTGGGGGAGGGGAACCCTCTGCTAAGGCCCACTTGGTTTTTGGTTGCTTCCCTATATCAGTGTTACAATTGCCTACAGTATTCAGTACAATAAGATGCCTTATAGATTTGTGGCTTAGGAGCTTTAGGCTGTACCATACAGCCTAGGTGTGTAGTAGGTCATATAACATCTAGATTTGTGTAAATGCACCTTATGATGTTTGCACAGTGACAAAATTGCTTAACAACACACTTCTTAGAATGTATACCCATTGTTAAGTGACACATTAATGTATTCACGTGAATATAAAAAACAGTAGATATTTTAATTTTGCTTATTTTGTTACAACATGCAAAACTATTTAAAGAGTTTTTTGCCTCATAAGAAAGAATCACTATGAGCAAGTTTTGGGAAATCAAGTTTACATCTGTATTAACAAGAGTGATATTGACCATTTATATTAAAAGAATATATATATTTATGTATATGCATATATGTTCATATATATACACATATATAAATGTAAAGGTTAATGCAGTCTGTAGAGGAAACTCTCAGAAAAAAGTTAGCAGAAGGGGTTCTGTCTAATTTTCTTGTAACATACTAGTGACAGACCTCCTGTAATTTAAAAAGTATGTATACTACTAGCAGGGGGAATTCCTATATGTGTCATGCTTTTAACCTAACATAGGTGGATTGTCCAGTTAGTTCATGTTAAACCAGGCTGGAATCTATGTATATGTGGGGCATGGCTCCCTGGAAGCCACCCACATATGCCATGAGTTTATCAGAGAATGAAATGGAGGTGTCTCATGAGATAAGCTTCTTGTTCTGTGTAAGGAGACCGTACTCCTCATTTAGAGAATTTATCTGTTAATCCAGCCAGAACAAGTCATAAAAAGAACACAAGAGCTGAGGGGGAGGTTTAGATTAAAGGTCCTAAGTACTTCCCTGCTTCTGCTCGAAGTACAATATCTGAAACCTTAAAATTATTAGCAAGGCTTGTACCGGCTGAGATCTCTGACTCTTGGGAGTCTGCTTTAACAAAGTAATCCTCTGGGTAATCTTGGATGTTTCCAAGGGTGCCACGTACTGTAGAGCAATCAGCTTTTTCCATAAGAAAAATAGTTTTAAAAATTGACTTAAGAAAACCATATCTTAGTATCCCTAAAACTCATTTTGTAACCAAACAAAAAAGGAAGTTTGGCTGCCTGTCACTGCCATAGCCAAACTCACAGGGCAGATAGATACTGGTGCAATAAGAAAAAGGTTTCATACAGGTGCTGTACAACCAGGAAGATTGGTGACTCCTGTCTCAAAGACCATTTCGATCTCTCTGCTCAAGCCCGAGGTTCTTTTTTTTAAGATTTTATTTATTTATTTTTAGAGAGAGAGAAAAAGATGGAGAGAAACATCAATGTGTGGTTGCCTCTCATGTGTCTCTTTACTGGGGACCAGGCCCACAACCCAGGCATGTGCCCTGACTAGGAATCAAACTGGCGACACTTTGCTTTGCAGTCTGGTGCTCAATCCACTGAGCCTCTTAGCCAGGACTCGAGGTTCTTATAGGGATAGGGAGGGGAAGTTTTCAAAAAATTTTTCTATTGAATTTTCTTTCCAGCTTTTGGTGTGATCAGGGCCTTGTCGATTCACCTTTCTAGCTTTCTGACACTCAGCATAAGAACCTACACCTGCTGCCATCTTGGCCAATGGGGAAAACTCTCCTGTGTTCTGACTGATTGTCTAATGGTAACAAGTTGTATATTATTAGAAATAAATAGTTTTATATAAAAGATTGTCTGTCATTTACCCTTGAGAATTATGTAGAGGGATTGGCCTTTTAGAATTAATTGGGGGTTACTTAGAGTGACCTTGCAACTTATTTATTTATTTATTTATTTATTTATTTATTTATTTATTTATTATTTAAAAGAATTCTCACCTGAGGATTTGGGTGATATACTTATTGATTTTAGAGAGAAAAGAAGGCAGAGAGAGAAAGAGACAGAGAGAGAAATACGATGCAAGAGAGAAATATCAATTTGTTGTCTCCTATAGATGCCTTGACTGGGGATCAAACCTGCAACCTTTTGGTGTACAGGACAACACTTTAACCAACTGATCCACCCGACCAGGATCCATGCAACTTTTGACTGCTGATGAGCATTAAAATATCAGATCATGCTGAGCATAAGTTTTATAGTCAATTTGAGCCTAATATATTGGTATAATTTTACTAAGTTGGTCCTATACTTAGGAGGGGGGCAAACCATAACAGTAAAATTCAGATACTAAATAAGATTTAAATATTTTACCACAAATATATGAGTGAAGAGAAAGTCAGATTTATGAAATGAATGTATAACACTAAAATATTTAGTCAGTTCTAGCAACCATTCAAGTATTTATTTTTCAAAATATACACGTATCATAAAGCATGCAATACAGGAAACAGAAGTTATTTAAAGTATTTTGGGCAGTAAGAGATACAATATTATACAGAAAATTAAGGATAATTAGAGCATTGGAAGGGCTGGGAAAGGAGAATCGTGCAGTTAATGGCATGATAGTACATAGAGTCCAGAGGCCAGGAAGTGGTTGCTGCCCCACAGTGGTCGGGCCCAAGACAAGAAACTACTGTCAATGTTTTGGCTGTCCCAAAGCCTATTGTGACTAGATGGTGGTACATCTCTAATCAACCTCCATAAAACCATCTGTTAGATTCTGCAAATCAATCTCCACTACTGTTGAGTAAGGTCTTCTGTACTTCCTCTGCTTTCCAAAGCGCATGTCACAGTATCTGACTGGCAAATCCTAAATCTGATTTACCACCCTTTTGACCAGGGATTTGGGGGAATGTAGGTTTAAAATTTCAAGACTGAGATCTGGAGAGAATATGAAAGTAGATAACAATGGATGCTGATTGCCAGTAGACATTTTTCAGCTCAGTGTATGTGTGAATTGATTGAATATTTTTGATCACTGTTACTGTGCTAGCTAGATGTTTAATGGGGCTATTTAGTTTTAAGAGCTCACATTCTGTACTGACAGTCTTCACATCATCCACCAATATTCACTGTGTGTACTCAGATAATCTCTTTCCAAAAGAGCTTCATGAAAAGCTAGTATTACACTTTTCTTTTTACATAAGGAAACTGAGTCCTACCTCAGTAATACCTGTATAATTACTTTGTAAGATTAATAATAACACCTATAGCTAATACTGATATATAATACTTACTCAATAAATATAAATTATTACAATAACATTTTTATAATTAGTAATGAAAACATCTGCTTTAATATTATTATATTTACTTGGTGAATTGTTTTTTTTATAAAATATTCCTTTTAATCAGCTTTTAGAATAAGAAGTTGCAGAAATGTATTTTCAAATATTCAAGTCATAAGAATTAACGTTTACTTAAAAATTTTGTAAAAATGGTAATTTGTATATTATATCTGCATTTAGAATTAAGAGATCTTAATTTTCATTATTGACTTATTTTTTACTGTGAACAATATTAATTTTTATATTTAATTTATTGAAAACATAGTTTTGATTGATATGTAGACTTTAAAATAAAATCTAAGCAAAACAATGGCTCTAAAATAGGAACATGAGATTAAAGAAATATTTAGCTTGATTCCTGACTCAACATAAATGTGTCTTTCTGACTTAAAAGTCCCTTAACCATGTAAGTGTATAGCATAAAACAGTGCCTTTTGCAAAATAAAAAATTCAGTAGATAATTAATCATGCCAACTGTTTTAAGATGAGTATTCACTTTTCATGCATAATTTGAATGAAAACTACTGAATTACAGAAATAACACATGAAATCGTTGGCTTATAGACACTTGGGGAAAACTAAAGGGTAGCAATGAACATAAAACTTTCAGAAGACATCACTTCAAAGTTTTTTTCTCTCATATTAGGGAATTTCCTCTTATTCAAATTCTGCTTGTGTTCAACTGGCAAAAAAACAAGTCCTGGGAAACAGGATATCATGAAGTGGTGACAAAATGACTGTGGTATGACTGAGCACTGTGTGGGCTGGCTAAGAGCTGAGTGGGATAGTCTGTAATGTACACTGAGGTCAGCAAGAGTTCATAGTAATAATACACAACTATCAAAATCATAAATTATTGGTATATCATCCCTAATTCTTGACATATTTTATTGGTATTGTTTTTTTAAATTAGTGTGATTTTAAATGGTATGGTTCTTTCTCCAAAAGAACCATAAATGTATGAAAAAGTTGGAAATACAGCTTATAAATATTCTTTAAAATTTTGGTCTGTCATTCCTAGGTACACATTTTAGTATTTTCTACAAGCAAGGGGATTCTCTTAATAACCACAATAAAACCATCAAAATCAGAAATTTAACCTTGATATGTTACTATCTTCTAATTATGAGATTCTATTCCTATCTTGCCAATTGTCCCAATAATATATTTTATAGCAAAATGTTTCCATTTAAAATTACATGTTACATTTAGTTGTAATGTCTTTCTTGTCTCTCAGTCTGGAACAATTTCTTATATTTCACAAGATAAGTATTTTTGTAATGATTGTCTGTTTTCTCAGCTTGGTTTGTCTGATGTTTCCTTGTAACAAGGTTCAGGCCTGATTCTCTGGTAAGAATATCAAAGAAGTGATGCTGTAGTCTTCTCATTGCATCCTATCCAATGGCTTATTATTTCATGTGTTCCATTTTTGATAGTGTTTAATGATTTGTTTAGGTGGGTATCTCCCAGTCATGCTTACAGTAAGTAACATTTTTCTTTTTGTGATTATAGGTATTTTATTAAAAGGTATTTTTGTAAATACCATAAAAACCATGTAAACCATATAAATATCCCATTTCTCATCAAAATTTCAAATAATTTATTTTTAGTCTCTGTAATCTCATGGTTTCTTATTTTGTTTGTTGGATTATAATACCTACTGTCATTATTTGATTTTATAATTATCTAGATTTGCTCAATGGGAGTTGATCAAACTAGATTTTTATTCTTTTATAATACTTCATTATTTTTTAGCATTTTTTACCTAGTTCCACAAAAAGATATTCTAGGCTTGTTTTATATTTTCTCTTCTCCAGCCCTAACACCAGCTATTTCTGTAGTGTACCCTTGTTTCTTTTAATGGAAAATGGTAAACAGAAACAAATATCTGAGTACTAGAGAGATTCATTGCTATTGGATTAACAGTTGTCTTCCAAGACCACAGTGACTAGAACTTGGGAATACATGTATTGCTTTACATATATATTAGTTTCTTTATTATCTATCTATCTAACTATCCATACATCTATCCACCCATCTGCTTCTCCATTGAAAAACAGTGAGTTCATATTGATACCTCCAATGCTAATTCAGTACTACAAGATTTGTTCTAATTGTCTCCCTTTCCATGTTTACAACTACTATCTTCAGCAGTGAGAAACAAACATACCTTCAATATTATTTAATATATTTATGTGTTTGATTACTATCTTTATTGTAACCAACACCCATTACACTGCCATTCTCTTCCCCATGTAGATGCCTTCATCTCCCTGCACAAGCTCTGAAACACTGTTCTAGGTCCTAAACTGTATGGCACCACTCTCATACTGTCTGGATCCTGAAATCTTACACCAATGTGTTCATCCACACAAACATGAAGTTGCATTAGGAGTATAAGTTGTTTATGAAAGAAGTGTGTTATATCTATAAATATATAAAGTGCATCTCTTCTTGGAAACTTTTCTTTGGCTAAAAATTGGCTTAGCTTATATCAGTACTCTCATACAAGCACTCCCCTACCCCCCAAAAGATGGAATTATCTCCTGGAGGGTGGGCCCCTTGTAGTACAGGCTTCGTCTGCTAGACGAGTGTTCTAGGAACCCATTTGGTTCAGTGTGCCAACTGGTGTTGTTGTAGACACTGCATTCTGCTTCAGTGAATCTTTTTTGAAGACTCTTTCAATGTGCTTGCCCATTTTATGATGGGTGATTTATGAGCCAATCTGCCCACACTACAGTGATTGGTCAGCAGTTTTTGACCAAAAATGACATGATCACCATGCTCCACCTTCTCTATTCACTCAATCTCACTCTAAGTAACTTTTTTTTTTGTTTTCCCCAAATGAAAAGTCCTCAAAGGAAAACATTTTGCTGATGTGGAAGAGGTGAAAAAATGGCAGAAGCACAAAAACACATCAATATGGACGAATTCAAAAACTGTTTTGACAGTGGGAAAAACATCTCAATAGGTATATTGCATCAAACGGAGAGTACTTTGAAGGTGACTGAAGTTTAAACATGTGAGAATAAATACACAATTTTTATCAATAAATTCCATTTTGGGGTATCCCCACTCATGTGTACAAAGAGATGTATATACAAGAATTTAGTCTAGCTAAAAGTGCAAAACCTTGTCAAATCAGTCCAATACAGAACAGAGAAATTCCAAACATATAAATTGAAATTAAGTACCCATTAATTAAGATAAAGGTAGGATAAGAGAAAGGCATTTAAAAGTTTAAAAATATGGAATAACTATATAGAAACAATAGCAGCCAACAAACCAAAACTATGGATAGCTAAATAAATAGAAAACAAATGAATGGATGAATGATAGGGAGATAGATAGATAACAAGGAAATACATCTGAACAAAAGCATACTTAGAAAAAGTATTCTCACACTCATACAACTATCATTTTGATAGACATATAAAGCACTTACATACTCTTTTAGCCACACTGAATCTCTCCAGAGGCTTCTCTTTATTCTCTGCCTTTGCCAATTTTATGCCCTCTTTCTGCTAGGGAACATCACAGTCCTAACCTTTCCCCATCCCCAACCCCTGAAGGCCCATAGTCCTTTTTCAGTTGGACAGATTATTTTTGCCCTGGCACTTGTCCTTGACCTGCTCCACCTGAAAATATGGAGTGCTCTACAATGTTTCCTTTTTGCTGATGCAAGCAAATACACAGTGTTAAGTCATTTCTAGAATAGAATTACCTGTTAATTTAGCATTTAAACTCGAGCTGATAATAACCCAAATGAGTACCTTTCTTGGACCATATTTGCTTACTAACAGATCCCTTCCATCCTCGACCTTTTGCCCAGGGGCTAGGGCAGCATTAGAGAAGGCAAACCCTTTGACCACTCCCTTCTGGTAAGTAGGATTACATATGGATTTATTGCACTGTGTTTGGTAACTTCTTAATCAAAATATGCAAAGAGTGAAACACAACTTCTGATATGCATCCAGTAAAATGTAATGTACATAATATCCCACACTTTCTTAGTTACTTTGAGATTTATTTACTTTTAAATACTACTTCAGTCCTAGGAAATAGCAATGGTATCATGACATGAATAGCAACATGACAGAGTATATTCTCATAGTTCAAAATTTCACTCAATGCCCATTCCACAGAAGCTCTTCTTTTTCCAAGTTTTAAATGGGGAATGGCAAGTTCCACTGAAAGTGGTGGCAAATTCAAAACATAAAATCTTTACTCTTACTTGCAGTCCTCTCTGTAACAAAACTTTTTAGCATATACTTTAGCAAAAATTTACTTCAGACAAATGAAGGAAACGTCATTTATTTAAAGACCTTCCTTCCTTCTACTCATACTTGTGGCTAAATTCATAGGGGTTTACAGAGGATTGAAACATCCATCAGTTTGGTGGATTGTTCAGAGAAGGAGTTCCTGTTTTTCTCATAGTCATCTTCAATCTAAAATGCACACATTGAAACAGTCTCCCTTTCATCTGTCTTATTATTACGCTTCCATGCAGATAATCACAGCATATTATGTGTTCTGACTACAAATCATTACCACATTTCTTTTTTTTTAAGCTACTTCCTTGCCACTCTTGGACAACAGGAGACATATAACTACATTGGAATTTTGAGGCCATGCCAAGCCCACCTGCCAACATTGCCATCTTTTCCATTCAGTGGTTGCCAGGAACTCCACAGAGAGGATGAGGAATGTGTCTCTAATTAACTCTCAGATATTCTAAGTCTATTTAGATTGTCTATTTCTCATCACTTCTCAACAGGATGTCAGTGAGAAAGAGACCGTGGAGTTTATTCTCAAGTTCATCAACTAGCATTCAATTAGCTGTATTATGTTACTACCCTTTCCCTTCCCTGAGAGTGTGTAGTTTTTTAGCTAGTCTCTGGTCAGAAGGGAAGGATATTATGTCTGATGAGTACATATAATTCCCAATCAATTGTGTAACCCTGGGTCTTAATCTTAAATACAAATGTCAAAGAATTAATTATGTTCTTCTAAATCTTTCTGTCTCTGAGTCAAAGAATCATTGCCACTGGTGGAAAGGATAACTGGGCTTATTAAAGAATAAAAAGAAAACTTCCAATGGGTAATGTTAAAAAAATATTGCTTCACACATAAAGAATTCCTAAAGGATCCAGTAGCAAGCTTTCGTTTTGTTGTCTTTTGTGACTTTCTACGTTTAGACTCATTCTCAAAACCACTTTTTAAAAGCAACTGGAGAACGTGATTTGCAGGCTTCAACCTGAAAATGTAAAAAAAAGTCAGTATCAGGTCTTACTCTAGGAAGTTTAAGACATTTTTTCCCCGCCACCAAACTTACTGCTCCAACACCACAACTTCTACTACAGGGCTGTAGTAATGATGACTAGTAACAAAACCAATACTTGCCTGGAGAATTTCTTAAATATACTGATTCTTAGAAAACAATCCAGAGTTATGGTATCATATACTTTTTAGAAGAGAGGTAAATTAGTATTTATATTTAGTAAATTATCCAGATGATTATTTTCTTCCATTTGGATTATTCTACCTGAGAAGATAGTATATATCACATATGAGATACAAAAATTAAAAAATATATTTTTTAAAATTTAAAATTTAATTTACAAATTTAAAATTTAACAAATTTAAACTTATAAATTAAAAAATTAATTTTATTTAATGACCTGCAGATAAGGATCATTTTCATCCAACTTGGGCTGTGCAAGAAAAATCACTCAAATGAATAATTACAAAATCTCGAGAAATATTAGTGATCTTATTTATATGCTCATACACTAGAGAAAATAGCATAATAGTACAAATCAATGTTTCTAAATATTTACAACCTAACTTCCATTCATAGTTTTAGAGAATGGCTATCCTTTTACTTAGACAATGAAACAAAGGAGGAAGAATAAATGGATAATAAAAACTAAGCTGAAATATAAAATAATAATGAACTGTTGGTTTTAAAAATTTTGTTTAAGAAATTCTAAGGTGCTATTAAAATTAATCTAGTCAGCAAATATTTATTGATTTTTTCTCAATTAGGCAGTAAGCTAATATATTAAAATATCACACTTCTATTTACATAGAAAATTGCTCATAATATATTTTTAGGTATAAAGGTTAGTGAAAATAGTATGCATAGTATGATTTATGTCAAAAATGTACATAGAGATACAAGCTTAGATGGACACAGAGGCCAAAACTTTTATACTGATTATCTTTGTATGCAACAATCCTAAGTGATTTTTTATTTTCTTTCTATGTGTTTTTAATTTCTTTTCAATGAAGTTCATCACTTTATCTTTCCTCTCGCACTGGACATGCCATGTGCTACCTCCTTATATTTACTTTCTCACAAGTTCCATTTGGTTTTCAAGAGATATGGTCTTGAGAAATGACATTCAGAGTGGTAAGGATTATGATAATCAGGTAATCTTTGGCAATATTTAGGGTTTAAAAAAGACAACTATGATTTTAGGAAAAATATAAGATTCTCATTTAGATAAAAAAGGTTTTTTTCATAAATAAATTAGTCTTCAGAAAGTATAAGTTCTGTTTATTTAGATAATTTAGGAGACAACACATCTATAGCAGAAAGCCTTACTTACTTGTCCTGAATTTTCCATGAACAAGCACAGAGATCCCCTGTGTCAGGGCCAGCAGGGAAGGATCTGGAGCCCAAGGATCTGGGTGTGCCAGGGAAAATGAGCTTGCTTCTTACTCCCACCACTCTGGGTACACTTCTTCTCTTGGAACTTTTTTGAATAATTTGTTGTTTTAAGGAAAATGAAGTATGAATATCTCCCCCCACACACACACCTAAAAAGGTGTTTTAAACTAAGTCTATTACTTAGCAATTCTCCTCTATCAAACTAGAATGTTCAGGTCTCAACCCTTATCCCCCTTTATCTGCTTTATATACTAAATTTGCAATTCTTCAGAAAGAGCTGATAAAGACTATATGGGTTATTTCAATGGGGAGTAGCAATTGCCCTTGAGGAAGGGCTTGTGTTGGGGAACCTGAAAGTGATGCTTAGTAAAAGGGCAGCAGGAAGAGAGATGAGGAGAAAGTGGGAAAATAAGAAAAAGCAGGCAGTTTTCAGTGAGACTCTCAAAAGGTCGTGGGCATTCCTGATTGGCCTCAGTAAAAGAAAGCCTGGGCAGCTTGTCCTGTCTCTTGTGTCATATGAGAAGAAACAGAACATTTAGATAGGAGACCAACTTTATTTTTTTCACCCATCCCAAAATACAATTTTCTGTATTAAATTTTTTCTGTTTGAAATGCCAGCTCTGGTTTCTGACTAGTACATAGGCTTATTCTGGAAGTCGATGTTAAATAAGGAGACA